>JANHGL010013207.1:0-29344 GCA_024611195.1 Ceyx melanurus | reverse complement strand
TAAAATTCAGATTAACTGTATTTCTAAGAAACCCTCAAAATGTTATGAATGTCCATATTCAGGGAAGAATACGAGGCACAGAACATTGATGTGACTTGCTGAGGGCATGCAGAAAACCTTTACCAAAGACAGTTCCTGGGTGACTTGGTCTAGGTGATCCTGCTCTGGCAGGGGGGGTTGGACTAGATGATCTTCTAAGTCCCTTCCGACCCCTAATATCTGTGACAGGGTTTGAACTGTGGTCTTTGGTTAAGGTTGGTCACAGATTAGAATTTGGGTAGGACTTACAGAAGTGGGGATTGCAGTGATTTTGATGGCCTAGATGCTGCATTTGCCTCCCGAGTATGTCAGTAGAGCCACAGTTCAATTACCAATGACATTGTTGTGTGAAGCATTAGCTTTCCAACCAGAGAAAATTGATACGTTGACAAAATGCTTTTATCAATAGCCAGGTTTTAAGTCAAAGCTTTCAGTGCAGTTACACATTAACTAGGTATTTGTTTGTGCAGCAGTTATTGCTGCAGAAGCGATGTGGTCAACTTCATGAGGAAAGTATTCATAGTTTCAATACTTATTTCAGTTATTCTTCCACCTTTCTAAGATGTAGCTCTATAATACCTATTCTGGTTATTTTTTTTAGGACATGTCCAAAATGCCACTAAGAGTTTTGGCTGGGAAGAGTGTATTTTGTGCTTTTTTTTATGCCCTCTTTAATAGTGGAATGTCCTCTCAGGCAGCAGTGGTGTTTCGTTCCTGAAGTGCTGTTTTCATAGGTGCAACTTGTAGTGTGCCAAGGGACACTTAAGCCTGAAAGGCATTATGTAAAAATGTAAGATCATTACCACTGCAGAATCAATACATCTCATACCATTTGCTTAATAGTCTGGCAGTTGCTCAGTATTTAGTTTGCTTGATGCAGGAAACAAAATTCTGTGGTTAAAATAATCAAAATTGTCATTTGTGCATGAGCACATTAAAAACCATCAACAAAGTAATTTGCATGAACATTGCATATAGCCATTGGCCTCCCCTGTGCCCCTTACACTCCAGTCCCGTGGGGTGTGAGCATCTCCACTGGCATGTTCTGTCCTCACTCAAGCTGCTGCTTTTTCCCTTTATTATTATTTGTTCCTGGAGTTTTAGAAGACACCAGTGACCTTAGTTAGCAGAGGCTTCAGTGTAGTCATGAAATGTGGTTTGCCGACAACACAGAGAAAAAAACTTTGCTTTATCTACTAGGCCTTAAGTTGATTAGCATGGATTTCCAGCCAGGGGCCTAGCAAGTACAGTTTGTCAGGCAGAAATGGGGAGGAAAAATAATCGGATTAAACTGTACATAAATTTTGGAGTGAAGACTCTCTGTGTAATGGAAATACAACTGTACTAAATGTGATTGCTACTGCCAGTGGGGCTCATGCACAGTTCCCGAGCTGCGTGGACAGGGTATTTTTCTCCCTAATTAGTGTGCCAGCCAGATCATACTAAATGCTCAGTCTCCTTATCCTGATCTATTCTCTCTGTAAATCAGGCCATGGAGAAAGCTTATTGCAACCTGTTTAGCCACAGCTATCCTAAAAAATACCAGCAGTGCTGCCATCCTAGATAAATGGAGCTTAGGATCACAAAGACATTTAAACCACCAAGGATCCACAAAAAAAAGAGTTTTAAATTAATCATACTGCATTTTCCTCTCTGCAAGTCCTACAACAATACAGGTGGTCTGAAGTGACTCTGATATTTTTAGGGACAAAGTGGTATTGACTTCACACTTAGCATGTTTTGATCCCTCAAGCAGGAACAGCATTGACCCCAGGAGAGATCCCGATGGCTCTCCCTAGCACAGTCAGCACCCATCAAAGAAGCAGAACCAGACCTGAAAATAAAATTAACTGTGTTTGCCAGAGAACAGGAGGAAGGTGTGAAAAAAATTACTATCACACATGAATCTGTGGAGGCAATATTTAAATGCCAATGTTCACGATCATTTCAGCATTACTGTACACATCCAGCAATTGGACCTATCTGTTGTTCTGCCAAGCAGTAGACACTGGTGCTGGGAACAGCAGCTACAAGGATAGGGACAAAAAAACATTTGGTTTTGAGTCTTTGTGTTTGTCAGAGAATGTGGTATCAACCAGCAACCCTGTTTGCTGCACCATCCCTATCCTGTCTTCACAGAGGCAAAAGCCTGGGAAGCTCCTCACTCTGTTATTTTCCCATTCTGCCCTTTTTTTGCTGCAGAAGTTAACAGTTTCAGTTAACTGAAATAGAGTGACACCTATTAGTTACAGTTTGGATTACAGCATGGTTTGGAAGCATTCATTTTTTCATAGTCTGCAAACGGGTTTGCAGCAGAGCAGTCCTGTTCACAGAGGTAGCCTTTTCTCTCATGGATTTTCTCATAGCTCTGGAATCCAGCAGCATGTTGTGGAGCTCCCCAAGTTGTCACTGGTAGTGCCCATAGGCAGAAAGCCAGGTCAGGAGCAATTTTACATTTTGCTATTTCATAACCTGGGGTTTTCAGTAGCAGTGTCCACCATTAAAACCTGTCCTAGGGGCTTCCCACAGAAACAGCTTTTTTTTTTTCCATGCCCACTGTGTTAACCAGTAGAAACATAAAATATGTGCAAGTTGCACATTGTAAAACTTATATGTGGGTTACTCAATTTCTGGTACTGCAGGCTAAGGCTACTAGTTTAGAGACACCTCCTATTCCAGCCACGTATTAATACTTTCTTGACAGAGTCTTTAGCATTTTTTTCCCCCTTCTCTTTCCTGATGGAGTGAAAGTTTCAGTGGATGTAAAACCTCTCGATTTTTTTCTTGAGTTTGACACATCCATAAATCAGCTTGTTGGCAGGAAATATTTTATTTTTGGGAGGGTGAAAATGTATTCCCAGAAGCCTCATGGCCTGGCACTGACAGCTCAATGATTGTGCCAAAAGCCAGTTTTAAGAAGAAGGAGCTTCTGGTTGAATTCCCCAGAAAGCAGGCACTAACACAGTCACTGAGGGAGACCTTCAAGTGGTATCTTCCTTGCTGGTGTGTTCTACTCAGCTGAGGCAGGGAAGGGAGTGTTGTAGATTGCTTGTATGAGTTTATAACTTAATAAGCACATACCAGGTTATAATCACATCTTCTGGCATTAAAGTTGTCAGGAAGGAGGCAGTGAGAACACCAAATGCTCTTGCTTCAGAGCAGGGTGGTTTTAATAGTGATAAAACAGATATTTTCCTTTTCTTCTAAGTTTTTTTCATTCTGTGAAAAACAGCTAAGCTGGCAAGACTGAAACTTCTCCCTCTCCTCAGGCTTTATTAGAAATGCTTTGAATCTTGAGGTCCTTCTGCAATCTCTCCTTCTACTTCCAGGTCCTGATAGGTTTTCTGTCTGCTTAAGATATATTTTGTGTACGTATTTAGAGAATCATTTGTAAGCATTAAAATATTTGGGCAGGGTAGATCTGACAGTACCAGATAAGGGCCATGGCAGACTAACCACTTTGTAACTAGGCTGACTGTTCACACCTCAGTTGGGTCATCAGTTGCCTTCAAATTATGATCTCTGATGACTGTGCAGTTACATGAATTGGTGTCAGTCTAGACGTGTTTCAATCTCTCCCTCACAAAAGGGTGACTTTCCATCTGGCAACACAACAAAGAAGCTCTGTATCTATTTACCATGTCTGATGATTTTTTAACTGAATGATAACTTCCTAAGTGATACTGCTAATTGAGAAGTTGCTGTGGAAGGGGGAAAGACTGCTAACCAGTAGGACTTGCCAGCAGTTCTTTTTCTCTTTAACAAAAGGACATTTTTTCACTGAGCTGTGATTCTGCCTCTCTTGAAGTGGAAACTGCAGGTATGTCTAATACAACATAGAAAATTTATCCCACTACAATAGCTTCCATGTGTCAATTGAGACATGTTCTTTGCAGTCTTAGGTTCTTAGGCTTGTTCATAGAGGGCCAGAAGGCTACCCTTATTTTCATGACAGCAGGATCCAGGAATAGGTAGAAGCATCTCTGAAATTCAGGACCTTCATGACCATCAGTAAGGCTAAGTCTTACTCATTGGCTTGCTTACTCAAGGCTAAGCATCTCGTTGTAAAGATACAGATTTAAAATGGCTCCTAAGAACTGAATCAGTAAAATCCTCTTTCTGTGTAGTCTAAGCACAGGATGAGCATACAATGGATATGTGAGGGGGGTGCAGGAGCTAGTGATGATTTCTTCCAGTGCATTGGCAGATGCTTTTTGTCAATTAAGTTTGCTTATTTCTGTTTTCTCATTATTACATCCATTAAACACAACTCTGAAGCATCTGAAAACCAGACACTGGCATGGATTTGCAGTCATTGCAAATTGCACAGATCTCTGTCTTTTTTTTATGGCTATGCAGTCTCCTGCTGTAGTTTCCCTGGCCTGCCTGAGGGCATCAGGAGGCATTGACCTGCCTCTGGAAATCCCCACGGAGAGTCCCACTGAGAGAAACCTCCTCACAAGGAAAGAAAATTACTCATGGTGATACAAGGGGAAGATTCCTAAGAAGTGCCTAGGGTAGCTATTTTTCCTGCAGTGCATGACAGATAACTGTCGTCGTTCTTTTTCTCTGTTTATGACATGGAGTAAGTATTTCTCCTTTACACTGTGTGGTTTTCTGAACTGCTGATGAGCTGCTGTGCACTTGAATATAAGAATCACAGGGAGCTTCAAATAGCTCCAGGTCTGGAGAGCTTGCATGCTGGGCTGGCAAAGCTGGGTGGGAAGTCTGAGCAGTTAGCGTGGCATCCACTCTGCTGCCTCTCTCCAGGCATCCTCCCCCTTTTTGCTGACAGTCTGTTGTCTCCAGAACCAGATGTAACTCTGGCCTATGGTACCATGTGGTTTTTGAGGTCTTTTCAGGTGCTCTAAGCATCTGGTAATCATCAAAAAAAGCAGTGCAGTGTTTTACACCAGCAAAGCATCTTTTACAGCACTCTTCATCTTCTCGGTGATCAGAAAAGGCTGCCTTTGCAAGTGCATCAGGCAGCACTGGTATTCTCAAACCCACTGATACCTGAGAAGGTGAGACAGGAAGACAAGGCATTTGAAGAGGGTGATTTTAAGACTCTTGACATTTGTGTACTGTTGTTTCGTTGCCCCTTAAGTAAGTTTTATTCTATATAATGTGGTTTTCCTCAGCAGGCCAACCCAGACCAGTGAGGCAGGTATGCATTCAGATTGGCTTGGGGATTCTGCATGCTGGTGTGACATAGGACGTTTAAACTGCTGTTGAAAAAGTAATTTATCTGCATTCCTTTTAAATGTCCAGCTGTTATCTCCTGAGAGGAGGCAGATGCCTAGAAAAAAACATGATGCATCACCCTGTTCATCTGGAACCTGGAAGAGGCAGTGAAGGAACATGCCAGGATTCAAACAACAGGAGAATATTAGGAAAGACACTAGGAGCAAAGTGTGGGGTGGAAAGTGTACGTATTCCCTTCAAAGTGGAGGCTATGCAGAAAACTAGGGGCCATGCAGAAGGTGCTTCTCCTCCCTCCTTTCCCCAAACTCCACGTGCCTGGGGGTTGGCCAGTCTGCTTGGATACCTCTGTTCCACTTCTGCTGTGTCAGGGCTTTGAGTATGTAGAGCTGAAGGGCAGATGCTGAGCTGATGGTGCCACTCTAACAGGGGAGCCAGAATTTGAAGCAGTCTGCCTGGAGCAGGCAGTACTCCCTGGTGGGTAAAAGGATGTTTCTGGGGATGGCAAGACATAGGATAATTGGACCCCAGGGCCTCTGGCTCCTCTGCCTGGCTGTGAGAAATGTTCTTAGGTCCTGATATGTAGAGAGCTCATTCACTCCTCTTCTGCTCAGGATTTGGCAAGAGCTGTGAGTGCTTTTGACCCCAGGGCAGAGGGGCAATAGCTTGTGCTTTCACAAGAGTGGGAGGTACCTGGGTACACTCCAAGCCAGAGGCAGAAAAATCAACTTTCCGCATGCCAGGGAAGAGCAGCTTCCTGTTTGCAGCACTAGGGAATTCTGAATTAAATGAGTGAGGGCAGGAAAATCCACCTGGGAAGAATTCTGGCATAGGAAACCTGAAAATGTCTGGAAGAGCACCGACAGAAGAGAAAATACAAGATTCACAAGCCCTTGCTTAACATTATTCTGGGTCAAACATAGTGTGGAGGCCAAATTCACAGAAACAGCAGAAATATGCCTGATGTTATGTAGTTTCCTTTACAACTCTGGCAGCATTCCCTACTCTCTGCCTTGAAACCAGAGAAAACTTTAGGTCCTGTCCACTTGCTTTCCTGTTGAAACCAACCTGTGAGTCTGAAACAAAAAGCCCTTAAAAACCCCTAAGCAACTGACCACTAATTGTCTTGATTGTGAAAATATAAAAGACTTTGTTATAAGCATACTAGGCATTTCACTGAAAATGGTGGTTTTAGCAGATGTTAGGGTAGACTGTAAGCCTCCCAAGTACACTTAACTCTGAGCTTTTCCTTAGAAAGGGAGTAGTCAGGGTTTTTCCCCAGTTGATTTCTTGAGTGCCCCGCAGCAGAGAGCCTGTGTGTTGGACACATGCCATGCCCTCGGATCATAAGCTTGTTCCCTCTTCTGGGAATATGTGCTCATTTTCTTGGTGAACATGAGGTGTGCAGCTGTGTTTTCTGCAGCTTTAGCAGCAGTGGCCAGTTAGAAGGAGGAACTGTTGGGGCAAAAACTGTGCTGACTTCTGTGTTTCAATTGACTTGTTATTTGGAGGCCGACATAAATTGTATTTCTGTAACTACTTGCTTCTCCTTCCCTCTTCCCATCAATATAAATGGCTTTCTCAGAATCCATACTGGTCCATAGCACATCCCTGGAGCACAACAGCAGTGTGAGTTTGCTCTGCAGACTCTCAAAGACTGGCAGCAGAAGGCCAAGCCAAAGCCATACAGTAATACCTGTTTATATGGTTGTTGCTTCAAATGCAGTTCCCACCCTGGTTCACAGCTTTGACACACTCTCATCCTGGAAAACACTGCTTATGACTAGGACTATTGCTTTAAAATATTCTGTTTTATTAAGCTTGTAGTGGCTGATTCTTCATATCCTGCTGATTTATAATAGCAATCAGGGAAGTGAAGTGGTGCTAGAAATCCCAAAAGGACGGCTAGCCCTGTGATGCATTAAAGGCATACAGATAGCACCTCGGGATTCATTATCACTCCTGTTCACTGCCTAACTAAACATTCAGTTTGGAGAGACACAAATATGGACAATTTCTTCTGGTAATTAGTGATAGAAATGGAGAGAATTGTGAAGAGTTAGCATTATGAAGCGTGGGATTTTTATGAAGGGATAGATCATTTGCTGAGTAGCCAGGAAGAAGCAGCTCTGAAGTCTCTCATCTGCTACTGAAGGTTCAGCACTCTGAGGAAAAACCTTTCAAATATATGTATGTATTACATATATGCTTTTTACATACAGTCATTAACCAAGTATATATGCATTTCTATTTCCCAGACTGAACAAGGTAGTTACTGTGCCTTTAATGCCACTGCTTGTCTCTATACTCAGGTATACCTTGTTCAGGGAAATGCCTCTTGAAGCAAAGATATTTAGATATGCATGATTTAAGTTGGGAACAGTTAAGTGTAGAAGTGGATTCCTGAGTGTGATTTGTGTGAGATTTTGAGGCATTTCAACACATGTGATCAAACCCACCCATGGCTTCCCCTGAGATTAAGATGGGAGTAGACACTAATTAGTGCTGTTGTCAATTACTTCAGGACATCAAGAAACAGCAGAAGAACAGATAATACATGTGTTTTGCTGGTATAAATTCAGTTTAAGGTGTCCATACATTGGAAGGATTATCCACTGTTACTTATTCTGTTGGTTGGTTTAGAACTAACATCTGAAAGTTGTTTAACAACAACAAGTTAAGTTGTTTAACACAGGGTGCTCCACTAGCTCTGTACCTTCAGCAAGCAGCAAGACAAGGATATTATGGATAAATAAATAAATACCTCTTGATGTGTAGTTGAGTTTGGACTGAAAGTAACTGTTTGCAAGGTATGAGTGCAAAAACAGACAAAATGTGATGTAATAGTTCTGTCAGGTAAGAGTCACCATAGCAACCAAACTTCATCATGCTTGACAGACTCCTCCAAGTCTTTCCACTGTTACTTCTTCCACACAGCTTTTGTCACAGTTGGTACATTAAGGACTTCAGCTGCAGTAAACTCACCCTTACAGGATTCTTTGCCATGGGACTGCATGAAGCATTTTCAATACTATGCCTTTTCTTGCATGTAATGTTAAATTAAATCAATCTCACGTGTTTCGTTTTCTCTCCCCATCCTGGAAATCTTACTGAGCCTTCCCAGAGCCTCTGGCTGTAGTGTCCTTTGGGGCAGACAAGACATGTTCTGTCATCAGCAGTGCCACACACACGCTGGGTAATAGGTCTGGCCTCTGATGGGTCTGAACTTTTCTTGTTAACATCTATTTGCAGATGAAAACAGGATATTTTGGTGGTGTTTTGGGTTTGTTTTTTTTTGTGGAGCACAGATTTTGGCTGTAGAATGTGCTGAGTCTGACTGCTAAGATAGGATATTTTAAAAAAAAAAAAAATGTTTGGGACAGATGGCAGCAACTTTTTAACCAGCAGGGAAAAAGATTGACTCATTTGAAAACTGAGACTGTTACTTGAACGAAAAAGCGTGCGTGAAGAATACCAATGATTCTTCATCAACAAGGCCCCTCTTATGTTCTCTTTAATTTGGCCGGTAAACCAGCGTCTGCAGTGTGTTGGGATAAACTGCTAACTTGGAATATTTCCCCGGCTTGTTGAATGCCCTTCTGTTGCTGGAGCTGGGCACGGTGAAAACGTGCCACAATGTGCTGTACTCTGGTAGGATGCTGCCGTTGCAAGGCTGAGCTCGGAACTGCAGGCTGATGAGGACCCGCGTGGGGAACCTCTCAGGAGCATCAGTGGGGTTCCATGTTACTGACATGAAACACAATTAACTTTCTTAGCAGCATTTTCAGGCAGATGGGTCGCAGAGAAGGGCTTCTGGGTCACATCATCAGCAATTTTTTCACAAGAGGTGGGACAGGATAATTATTAAGGGAGTGGAGCATCTCCCTGCTGAGGAGAGGCTGAGAGAGCTGGGGCTCTGTAGCCTGGAGAAGAGGAGACTGAGGGGGGACCTCATCAGTGTCTATCAAGAAGAGTGCCTCATAAAGAAAATGCCTGTGCTCCCTCCTCTGTATTTCTTGTGCTTGCCCTTTTCTGTCTCTACTCCTGGTTTTTTATTCTTTTCCCAACTGCCACATGGACTGAACTTGGAAAAAAAACCAACAAACTAGTGATCTACTGTAATACAGACTAGTATAAATTACTCAGATAAATTTGAGGTAGTAACTTAATTCAGTGGCATCACTTTGAGGGTGGTGAGAGACTGAAACAGGTTGCCCTACCGGTAGGTGGTAGGTGCCTCATCCCTGGAAAAAATTTAAGGCCAGGTTGGATGCAGGACTGAGCAACTTGATCCAGTGGGAGGTGTCTCTGCACACTGCAGGGGAGTTAAGTGCATGACCTTTAAAGGTGTCTTCCAACCCAGACTGTTCTGATTTTGTAATGATTTCTAAGCAAAAAGAATTTTGTTTAATAAATTGCCTTTAATAGGAAATCTGGAATGCTATTTTTTTAGTTAAAATCCATCTATATGAACAGCATGATGTTTGATTTCCCTTTCTGGTCGTCTGCTATCTCGTTCAAGAGACACAGTAGTTGGCATATGCCACGTATTCTTAAATTTTTATTTATCTTTGTGATTATTTCTTAGTATGATTCAATACATGCAAGTCCATGATCTACCAGAGAAGTTTCTTTTTCATCTGCTTTACCTCTGATCCTGTATTCTAAAATGGAAAATGTTATAAAAAAAAATTAATCTGTGCAAGATTTTAATGTAACAACTACCTCCTATATTATCTAAGTAGTAGCAAGGAAAATATCTTCAGCCTGTCAGCCCACCACAGTACAATCATTCATGTGCTTGCAAACTGAAGTTTTATTTCTGTTTTGAAAATAGTTTTCTCCTTCCTTTTCTTCTGATCCAGTGAGAAGAAACTGAAAGCTAGAGTGCAAGAGTTAGTGAGTGCTTTGGAGAGACTCACGAAGAGCAGCGAAATCAGACATCAGCAGTCTGCAGAGTTTGTTAATGACCTCAAAAGGGCAAACAGGTAAAGATCTACCAGCAGATGGATGCACCATTGATTTTTATTCTTTCTTCCTCTGTGTTCTGGTAATGCACTGTAATCCTCCTGCTACTTTAATGAGCAGTTTCTGGATCCTTGTATTCACACACACTCAGCCTGTAAGGTTACAGTAAGAGATGGGGGAATATAGAGCACTAAAACTACACAGCTAAGAACAGAACAGGGGAAATGGGTTATTTTTCACTATTAAAACAAGCTAACCCCTCCTTCTAGACAGATATGGGAATCTTTGTTTAAATTTCTCCCTTTGTCTCCAGCCTCTTTATTAATAAACAGGCTGCAATAATGACAACTCAGTAGATTTTACAACACTGTGTTTGAATTAACTGAGAATATGATGGACTGTAGCTGCCCTTCCTAGAAGGAGCCTGTCCACTCACACTGTAGTTTTCATCAATATATTAGACTTGAAAGCCCTCGTGGTGAGGAGCATTACCCTCAGGTACTGGTCAGGCTTTCCTACTGAGTGAAGGTAGAGGCACAGAAGATA
This sequence comes from Ceyx melanurus, assembly GCA_024611195.1. Classification (NCBI taxonomy): domain Eukaryota; kingdom Metazoa; phylum Chordata; class Aves; order Coraciiformes; family Alcedinidae; genus Ceyx; species Ceyx melanurus. The sequence continues at coordinate 18,589 of JANHGL010013207.1, read as the reverse complement.
TTTAGCAGCTTACAAATAAGCACAAGATGCCATCTTCTAACTGCAGCTGTTTTTTGGATTTATTCTTTTTTAATGGAAAATTCAAAATGATCAAAATCAAAAAATTTAGATGATCCTGCTCAGGCAGGGGGGTTGGACTAGATGATCTTCTAGGTCCCTTCCAGCCCCTAATTTCTGTGATTCTGTGTGAAAATCAGTGCTGGACTTTCAAACACATGAAATATTTTTTTATAAATCATTACATGCATGATGTTGTGGTATCCTGACTCACAGACAGTGCTTTTCTGAGGTCATCATCAGCAACCTCTTTCTGGCTCTTCACCCTGTTTGGAAATTATTTCAGTAGCCAGTTTAGTGGTAAAGGTGTGTACTTGCCCCCACAAAAGATACAGAGATTAGTATTGATCTGGGTTTGGATCCAATGTGTTTTAAAGTACTAAGAAAGTTTAAGAAGATGATCATCACCCAAACTGTGGAGTTCCCTGAAGGTGAGGGTTTGGGGTGGATTTTTGTAGCACTTGCTATAAACAAGCCTTTTTGACTGACCTTGGCTTGCCTTGTATTTCTAACAGCAACTTAGTAGCTGCTTATGAAAAAGCAAAGAAAAAGCATCAAAATAAGCTGAAGAAGCTGGAATCACAAATGATGGCCATGGTGGAGAGACATGAAACACAAGTAAGGATGCTCAAACAACGAATAGCTTTACTAGAAGAAGAGAACTCTAGACCACACACCAATGAAACTTCACTTTAATTGCATCTCTTTCAAAGATGCTTTAGTGCCATTACAAATTTCTGTCTTGTGGAGGCTGAGTTTTAGGTGGCTTCAAATGCTCAAAGCACTGACTGTCGACACTGACACACTTAAAGCACCTCCTCTGTGATCCCAGAGATGTGCCATGGGGATAAGAGTTAACCTTAAGGACTGGGGATCCCAGAGATGTGCCATGGGGATAATATGTGTTAACCTTAAGGACTGTTTCATAATGTAAAATGGCAGTGCCTGAATCATCATGATACTAATTCTGTACATTGTCTTTGTCATTACACCTCTCTTCTTCCTTCATACAGCTTCTTTTCACATTTTATGTAAGTCCCACAGGTGACAGCATCCTACAGAAAAATAATTCATGTTAAGAAGTTTTAATTTAGCCAGTTTGGAGATACTTTAGAGGGTTTTTCCCCTGTCCCTGAGCTCCTCCCCCTGCACACAGCTGTATTGTAGCCTCAGGAGTCGCTGCTGTGGTGAGATGACTGCACAGGCAGCTGCAGAATGGGGAGATGATACACTGTCTTGCTTCTTTTTTTCACCATATTGCAGTGTTGCTCGCAGTACAGATGAGGTAGGAAAGCTCCTGTTGATTTGGAAAAATAAAACAACAACAAAAACCATGAAAACCCTATAACTGAAATCTCTGAAACCTACAATGGTGTATTTCTTGCAGTTTGTAAGAGGACTAAATGCTGTGAGTTTCACCATTTCAGTCTGTGGCAACATTGGGTAAGAAATTGTAGGTGACCTCCTGGTATTTATATTGCATGGTGTTTGCAATTATTTTGTGAGGCAGTTGTTTTTTTCTTGTTAGTACATTAATAGCCAAGGTTTTCTTTAAGAAGCTGGGCCTTTTTTTGTTACATGTATAGTGCTTATTACAGCTTTCTGTGATCAAGAGGTAGAACGTCTTTAGTCCTTGTTTTGACCAAAAAAAAAGAAAAAAAAAAAAAGTACTTATTAGGAATAGACCTGTTTAATATTGAATACATAGGCACAAACATATAAATGTGTAGGTGTATGGATAGACAGCCACAAACAGAATGTGACTGGTGGAGTCTTCGTACAGCTCATTTAGGTTTTGTTCCAGCTGACATTCTCTTGTCACACACCACATTATTAAAAGGACAGCACTGAAAATGTTGGCCTGTTTTGGTAATTAAGCAAAGCATGGTGATCAGGTTGACTTCTCTAGGGAGCAAAATACAGGAGCCTGCTGTTGCACCTGCTTCACTCAGAATTTGCTTCTTTTTGACCAAGTTGAAAGCAACTCCTATGTTTAACATACCTAACTCAAGTCCATTAACTTCATGAACACAGTGTTACACCTCTAATTGTCTATTTTTCAGGCTCTCGTTTTGGGTGAATCTGATTTCAGGAATTGCTTATCCTTTCTGCTTTACATGTTGAGTTGCACCTCAGATTTTTAGTGTGTTTAGAGCTATAATTTCTTGTTTATTTCTTCTGGTTTCTAGTACTAAGAAAGTATTTTTTTTTAGAGGGCTTGAACCATTCTTTTGTCTACTTTTGGGTTGGGCCAGGAAGCCAAAACAGTTGCAGGAATTGGTGTAAAGATGGCATTGTTGTCAAGTCCTGGTTAGACCTGGTACCAGCACTGCTGGTGCTCATGACATCTCTTGGAACTGTAGCTGATGGGGTTTTTTTTCTTCAGGTAGTAATTTCTACTTCTCTAGATTCTAATGCATCAGCTACGTAGCCAATATCATATATGATTGTAACAGCAAGTTAAAATCGTGCTTATTTCAAAATTCAGTGGGTAATGATGGTCTGTGGTTGGCTTTGATCAGTCCTTCTCCAGATAATCACACTTAATTTATCATTGTAATGGGAAATTTGGCAGGGGGGGCAGAGACCAGACACATTGATTTCTTACTATCTTTACAGTTTTGGTAAGTATGTATTTATGGTGTTTCCCTTTTTCTGGCCAACAAGTTTCTCATCAGAAGGAATGTTAAAATTTTGCCATAAGCTTTGGTAACACCTATTATCAAGAAATGCACTACCCACTGCGTGGTGTGGTAGAATGGCAGTTAACTAATCATATTAAATACCTTTCACTTGAGTAGAAACCACTGATGCACTGGCTTTCCCCTTATGCTCATTTTTTTCCTATTTCTTGGTAGCTGGAGAAGCTGTTAAACGTAATACAGTGAAGCTCAAAAGTATGGGGTTGAAACCCGTGCTTAAAGGAAAGATAAAATTAAGAAATAATAAAATGTAATCGGGTTTAAAGGCACGGAAAGTGCCTTTAGTGCCTTTTCATTAGGCCTAACAGTTTGCTGATTCTGCATAAACTGAACATTGTTTTACTGCACTTAACTGCCTAACTTCCCTGCCAGCTGCACCCTGAAAGTGTTTCAACAAATAAAGTGTAAGACACTCCCCCCCTTTATTCCCATAAGGCTGACAGATGAAAAGAGCAACACTGGCACCTCAGCAGCAGCTGTAGTTTTCCAGACCACCCCTGACTTTGGTTAAGCAAACAGCTACTGCTTCACGTGTTGGCATAATAGGAAAGGCCAGCGGGCAAGTGGTGAAAAAGAGAACACTCGACAGCAACAATTAGCTGCAGTTCCAGTGTACGTGTTAAAAATGACAAAAAAATAACTCATTTCGTGCAGCTATTTGAGCTAGAGGCACACCAGCCTGCAGATGAGTGTGCAAATCACCTTGAGCCAACCTAACACACTTAACAGTTGCTGCAGAAGTAACACATTGCAAAGCAAGAGTAGGTGGTGCTTGCCAAAAAAGCCTAAGTTGTTCACTTATTAAGGGTTTGTTTTGTTTTTTTGTTGTTTTTTTTTTCTAAGGCACCAGAGTGCATGAAACTTAGTATTTAAAAAAAAAAAAAAAGTACTTTTTTTTTTTTTCCTCTACTTAAATGTATACATCTTCACCAGCTTGAATGTACTGTTAGGTATTGCAAAGCACATGTGACTAAGTTTGCATTGTCATTATTGGTTTACTGGCTTTATTAGGATTTTCTCCTCCTTTTAATACTAGGCCATGCATTGTAATCATAGAAACTTTTCACATTACTCAATTAGCTTTCATGTGTTGCTGCTTTTTTTTTAGTTTTCCAGCTGCTGTAAAATAGCTATGTTGTGTTTATTGAAATAGAATTGTAAAAAAACCTGCATTTATTTATACAGAGACATTTATAATACTTATTTTACAAATGTTCTTATATTCTGAATAAATTTCTAATGCCATTTCTTTGCCTTGGGAGATGCTTCACCATACCTTGTCGTCTTATTGTTGAATGGGGTCTACTTAAATGTGCCTCAAAGACACAGATAAGTTATTGAGGAAGGTGACACTGTCAGGAATGTTCCCATAAGACATGAAAAGTTGGTAAAAACTCACTGGAGATCCAATGCTGGGTTTAGCTGAGCTGAAGAACATCAGCCACACCCCCTCTGCAGCTTCAAGGAGCACTTTGGACAAATGGAAGGGCACAGAGGAAATAATTTTCACACATCCAGTTCTTTTAATAACAAGTCATTACATGCCATCCAGACCGCCTCAAATTGCCATTTCAAAAATATTTTTAAAGCCTGATTCAAGTTCACATACTTCCTTTCTGATACTAATACATCTTAATGCCTTCTAAAAATTACTTTTTTCCTCTCCACTCTGTTTGATGGGCCCCTCATCCACCTTTACAACTGGCGTTGAAAAAAAAAAATAATACCTCTTTTCCTGGTATTACATATATTCAGTGCTGCTGCTTGGCTTAAGGCAACATTTAAACATGCTACACTGAAAGAGTAACCTGTACCAGCAGGACAGGCTTTACATTTCACACTTATCAGCAGTACTTACATTCATACTTCACTAATTCATAAAGTTTATGCATAAAGTCATTTTAATTTTACATTTTAAAAGTTACAGGATAGAATAAAATGTCAAGGTAGTCACAGCCTCTCAAATGGTGTGCTTCAGCTTCTGCATCAACAAAACAGCAAAACACAGTCATAGGTACAGAGGATGTTACAGCTCCTTACAGATTTTATTTACTCAAACTGAAATGTTGACCAATGCAAACTTTCTTCAAGACAATGTAATGGATAATCTGCAAATTTTACATGTTTTTTTACCCCTATTGGCTGTATGTAGTTGTTACATAATTAGGAACAGTATGCCACTTATCCTGGAACACAGATAAAATTCTTGAGCCTTAAACAAATGGAAGGAAGACATAACCCCTCATGCATAAGCCATGTCATAAAGCATTGGCTCCCTGTTTTCTGCAAGGCATGCAATGCTGGATGGAGTGTGTTCCTGGGTGACTTGGTCTAGGTGATCCTGCTCAGGCAGGGGGGTTGGACTAGATGATCTCCTAGGTTGCTTTTCATAGTGGGCCTGTTCATATAAATATTCAAAATTAAGTAAATCTGTGAAATTTAGATTGTTTCTTAAAAGCAAGCTTTCATTTTTCCTGCAAGCACTGAAGGAGGAATTGAAGACACTTTTAACTTGCTTCCTTCCCAGTACTCCAAAAGCTATGAAAATTTAAAGATAAGGATTTATGTAAAGCTGAATCTATACAGTAAGTTAAAATCACTCTTAAACTAACATTTTCAATTAAAAGACGAGTTAAAAACTCAAGCTTCACTTTCATGTACTACTGCTAATCCAGAATACTCTTGAGTGAGCTTGAACACAGCCAATGTAATTGCTACATATGTTTTCTTCATTGTAAATTCACCATCTACTTGAAACAGGGAAATGCACACACAGCACAAATCCTCCTGCTTATGTATAGGATGAAAAACAGTGCAAATACTAGTATTAAGCCTACTCTGATTTCTGAACTACACCATTGATAGAAATGTGTAAGAGCAAAAACCTATTATGCAAGAGTAGTGACATTTCCAAGCCTGATTTACTGTACAAGCACCTTCAGTTACTTCATAGGAATTTACTGTATCTTAAATATTTTTGGTTGCTGCAAAAGCTGAAATACTTAATTATAGAAAGAGTCTGAAAATATGAAGCCATGTATAAGCACCAGATTATTTTATCATTTACAGTGTGATAATTTCTGTAAGTAAATCAATTGTTTTTAAAAAAAAAAACCACAAAAACTGTTGTTCACCATTTATAAAAACCTGGCACCTGAGGATGAAATGGCCCCATGACCCAACAGCTGGACAGCCATGGAGTAGCAGTGCCATTTTGCACCACAGAGCTTGGATTCTTAATGGAGACTCTTGCTTTTCACACCAGAAGGACGTGAGTGCTGCTGTAAACTGTAAATCAGCAAAAGCAATGCTACTACACTACACGAAAGTTGGGAAAAAAAATAATTTATCAACTGAAATTACAGTTTAAGAGGATGCTTGTTAGGAACAGCCAAGCCTAAAGCCTTGTTTTTAAAAGGAACTGTTGACTCGTAACAGCCATAGGGAGGTGAAGGAAAAAAATACAGCAAGTCTTGCTCTCAAATGACCAAATTACATCAGGAAGGTAGGAGCACAGCACAGAAGCCTGGGAACAGTGACTAGGCCCAAAATTTTATTATAAACTATAGATATAAAGTTTGGTCTAAAGAACTGGTATGGTGTTAAAAAAATACTTTTGATTGTGCAGTAAATAAAACTACTTCCCCTCTTCCCAGTACCACTGTTTCCAGACTTCAAACAAGAAAGACATGGCCACTTTTTTTGCATGTACATAAGGGAGTTGATGTTAACAGCATTTAGCACAAAGCACACATAAATCATTTAATTATGCAGAAGACTCTCCAGTCCAAGGTCAAGGTTAAGAGCATGCTGTAAAGGAGATGCTAAAAACCCCACAGCAAAACAGGGAGCTTACATAGTGCTAGAAACAGCAATCCAGTACTAGATTCCCAGCACCCTTGTAGGGGTTTGGTTTGTTTTTTTTTTTGTTAAATATTTCTTTATTTCATGAGTTCTTCAGTTTCAAGAACACTGAATGACCATTCATAATCTGAACAACCCCTTACAGGCATTCTCAAACTGTTTGTTTTCAAGTATCTCAACATCAGCTCATGACTCTTGACAGGCAGTTACTTGTTTCTCTGTGCCTAGCTCTCATAAAATCAAGAGTAAATTCTACATCTCACTTGTTATTTCTTCACTGCTTTACAGAAGATAATGTAAACTGTACTTCTAAACTTAAAAATATAAAAAGAATGGTGAAATAAGAACATACATAAACAATAGTAAACAAATAAAAAATGTTCACAGTGCAGGGCACAATGGAACCCACAAGGTTAAGTCTCATGCCACCACACTTTAAATTGTTTTAGAAACTTTACTGAGAAAGCAGAAAGCAATGCTACTACAACAAACAGTACCCTTATACAAAGAAGTTATTGCATATTTATCACATTTATTTGCAACTCACATTAAGGCTAGATTTACTAAATTCATGACATTTAAAAGCCCCACTTTGGGTTGCTTAGTGAAGCAACAAATTTCTCTTACACTGAAACAGCTTTTCACTAAGAAGAAAAAGGAAAAAAAAGACCCAGTGAATATAGAGGGCAGTCAATATCTCCCCAAGGACACATCTGCTTCACTGAAGATTTCCATGTCTAGGAAACAGGCTCCTAAACATGACAGAAGCTCCAAGTTCACTGTGTCACCAACATCCCCCCCACTTCACAGAGCACTGGATGAAACAAAACTTGTGATTTATCTGAAAAGTCAACTTAACTTACTAAGCATTTCCACAGCCTGGTATTTCATTATGCCTTAGGAGGGTCTTCTTAACTCCACAGGCAGTAGCAGCCTCGGGATATAAATACAAACTTCTGCCTCACCATGAGCAAAGGCACTTCTGCTGGGAAATCAACTACGTGCACTACAGAAGTAATTAAAAGAGTAGTTTTCACCTGAAGTGGAATGACAACCTCCTCTAGCACTATCCCACCTCCTCAATTAATGTTCTTTGCCATTTACTGTTTTGAACAGCCTTTGGCTACCTTTATTTTTTCTTAACGAAAACAAAGCAAGCCAAACAAAAAGACCTCCCCAAAAAAACCCAAAACAACAAAAAGAAACACCAAAAAAAATCCCCTCACACGCACAAAATCACAAAACTAAACCGAAGAGCAACACCAAAAAAAAAACAAAATGAAAATAAACCACACACAGACACTAAAAAAAGGGAAACCACCACAAAAAGAAGTGAGACAAAACTAGATTGAGCTATTTCATGATTTGGTCTTGAAAGACAAGGCTCTCAGGATTCGTGTCCTCCAGAAGGAGGAAATGCTGCAGTCTGTTTCTCCTGTTAGATCACACAGGAGCCTGGCATATCTATCATCAGAACTATTACAGCATTAAGAGTCCCAAATCACCTGGTGCCAGGCAGGTAAATAAACCAGGAGATAGCTCTAAAGCTATTTCTGAGGAAAAGCACTAGGTAAAAGATCAGGTAGGGGAGATAAAGGAGTTAAAAGGAAGACCAGGATTTTGGTTTTGGATGACACATGAGTTGCATAAAGACTCTGTGCATGAGAATGAGCATACGCCAGGGCATAGTTCATTCATCTTATGAAATTATCAATCCCCTTAATTATAGAGAAAAGTCCATTTTTAAATTTGGGACAGCATGCCTGCTACCACGAGCTGCTGTGACAAATTTGTTTCAGTGCATTTCTCTCAGCTGCAAAGCATGTGTTCAAAACCCCTTAGCTGGAAACAGGAAGGTGATTTAGCAGTTCATCGCCTCGACTCTTAACTGTTTTTTTTGGTTATTCCCCACCCCCACTCCCCAATCTTAGATATTTTTACTATTACTGTAGCTGAAAACAACTGAGGCTACATCATTTAAATGCTAACTGCAAGTGCAATTCAATACTACTGGATATATACAGAGCATACACTTCACAAGATAAGAGGACAACAGCACAGAACACAATACCAGACACCCTTAGAGTAGTTACTGCAAGCCTGATGAAGATGTTCAGTGTCTCACAATGACTCTTACTATCCATGCACCTGCCTTCCTCCTCAGCAAGATCTAAAGAGGCTTATTTACAATCAGATTAATTACACAAGAGAAGTTTAGAGGCAGAATAGGTACAAGAAGTCAACATGCTGTGTATATTTGACTCCAAGTCACCAGCCAACAGAAACTATCACTGTGAAGGAGGGAAGGTATTTTGGGCCAGCAACCAGGACAGAGGAAAAAGGATGACAGGCTGAGGCTGGGTTTGAAATGTGCAACTTGGTTTCAAGATCACTAGGACAGAGGATTTCGCTGAGAATTAAAAAATTTAATTGCCACTGCCATTATATTGCAATGTACTACACAATAATGACTAAAAAGTCCAATAATTTACATCAGAGCAGTTAAGAAATTCAGCAAGCTGATCATCAGGCTAAAAAAATGTCAAATGACATTCTATAAAACACACAGCAAGTTAAGGGAAAAAAAAAAATTAAAATAAAATGCCCTCTAATGCACAGCTAGGAACAAGTGAACTGAACACTGGAAAGGTACTTTTGTGGACAAAGGCTATACTGCATTTAAAGTGCAACACTTGACTATGCCACTCCCATACTGCAAAGAGAACAAACCCTTCCACACCACCAGTCAGTCCCTGCATTGCATTTAAAAAACAAACAGACAAAATAAAAACTCCTGAGAAAGAGTAAGGCTGGATAAGAAACCCCTCTCAATTGTAACAGGCGAGTCTGATTTTTAAGCCTGCAGTCAGAGGTCAAAACTTTTCATTATGGCATCATGGTCAAACTTGAAACTCAAGAAAGCTCTCGAGGAGAAAGCAAATTTGTAATGGCCATTGCATGCCACAGAATGTGCCTCTGCATGTTCTGGCAGGGGGTCTTCACTGAAGCAACACGTCTCGTATGATGCATCTGCTTGGAGAGGAAAAAAAAAGCATGAAACACATTTTAAACAGAGTTATCAAAAGAGTAGCAATGATAATCCAAAGCCATAGCTCAAACATATATTCAATTCATGTAATGAAAGCTGTGTGTCTGGTCAGTAACTCAAACAGACATAGTTAGAAGTCATCCAGTGGCTAGAAGAAATCTTAAAAGCCATGGAAATCTGGGGATATTTTCAATAGTTTTACTTACAGGTGTCATTTCTTCACAAGGAGGAAAGAAATATTTGCCCTATTTCTATGTGTGCTCTCCAGAGCAGTCCAATATCAACCACAGCTTATTAGTAGCAGGACAGAAAGCCTTGAATCTGCACTCAATTACCACTACACTGTGTTAATTACTCACCTAAATTGTGTTAATGACTGAGCTAAACCAGCTTTCTCTTACTTTTTACTCAGCCACAATCTGACAATCTTAATAATGAAGAACTGATCTGACAGTCTTAGTGATGAAGAACTGCAAAACCAACACAAAGAAGCTCAAGAGGTGAACCAACAAAATATTTTAAAACAACCAACCTCAAACTGCCTTAGAAAAAAATGTGGCTTTATGACATTTAGTAGGTGAGCATAAAAGGAAAAAAAAACCCTATTGTCATTATTCAGGTGCTTTCAGTCTGCTAACACATAAGAGATAAAAATTCAGACTGCACTTGCCTGTTTCAAAGTTATCTTGAAGTCTTCTTGGATTAAGCCTTTTTTCACATTTCTGGTTAAAAGAATGTCCATGTATTACACACTTGATAAAGAAATGCCATTCTGTTTCTCAGGTGTATAGCTTAAGCATCAGCTAAAAGGCATGCTGGTTATGTCTGCTTTGACACACCACCTGATGTGTGAATTATTTTATTTATATCTCAGCATGAATTCTGTCACATTACTTTATCTAAAAGCATGTTTCAAGTCCTCAAGCCTTTCAGAAGCTTGCAACCTTTAATAGTCAACAAACCATTTTTTAAAGTGCAGGCTTTTATGGAAAAAAAAAATAATCTGAGTACTTTGTAAATGTTTTAAGCTGGAAGTTAAGTTTTAGCCCCAGATATGCTGCTTTGAGTATACAAATACAGAGAAAGGATAACACTTTGCATTCTGTGAATTAAAAGTTCCCTGGTCTCCAAACTGTATTAGAAAACTGTCACTTGGACATTAAATATTTAAACTTCAAAAGACTGACAACCATGAAAATGAAACACCACCATTTTCTTAGTCTATAAAGAACCTACAGAGTAACTGTGGAGTATTAACAGTTCCATTTGTTTGGATCAAGATCCTACAGATTCCTGCTCCATTTTTTTTTTCTTTTTTCTTCCAAACAGCCACATTTTTTTTGGCTGACAATTCTTTGACTTTCCATTCTCCTATTCTCAGACCCCAAAACAACTAATAATTTCTTCCTATGGAGAGAATTTTTCAGGACAGGAGTTTTCTGCACTTTTACATGAAAAAATAAAAATAAAAAAAATATTCATAGATTCATAGATATTAGGGGTTGGAAGGGACCTAGAAGATCATCTAGTCCAACCCCCCCTGCCTGAGCAGGATATGGTAGTAACTACAAGTCAAAATGGAAAGGCTCTAGCTTACAGCTGGACAAGCCAGCTGAGCTGCATGGAGAACTGAGGCTCAATGCTGCACAAGAGCCAACCAAGTAGAATTGGAGAGCCATAAAAAATGGGGCAAGGGGGTGAAATAGTACATAAATACTGTCTTTAAAAATAAAAAAGTCTCAGTGAATTGTCTTAAAAAAAAATAAATCTCTGTGAGCCTTCTCCCAGCCAGAACTGTGGAGGCAAAGACAATTAGTTACTGCAAAGAAAAAGAAGTAACAAACCATGAATGTCAGACAGGAATTTACAAACTGCTGTAGTATGTATATTTAAAAAGAAAAAAAAGGTGACATTCTGGCACTCAAGTCAAGCCCAGGTTTCAACTTTTTTGCTAGGACAAGCACTACCACTCTGTATCTAATTGCAGCACAAGAAACTTCCATGTTTGCAGTAACATGCCATCCATGAAAAAGAAAGATACTTACTGCACTAACTTACTATGACACAACACAGTAGGCTAATGGTTGACAGCAACCTGGAAAGCTGCATGAGTGTCTACTAAAACAGCTGACAAGTTTGCAACTGCTAAAATAAGACTTTCAAAACACATGCTTTAAAGGTTAGTTTGTTTGCCTATAGGTGTATATGCCCTACAAGGTTAAGAAATAACCACATTTCTACAAATACATACCAATTATTGTCTGATCAAATATGCTTTTGATAGATATGCACTCTAAGCAGGGAGCTGGGCTAGACTGAGCAGTACTGAAACCTGCTTAATCACTGTTATGTTTCTTACCAAGGTATGATTTTGCTTAACTGGTTGATTGTGGACTCCATTTGTTCGCTTCTTTTGGCTGGAAGGGTCTTGGTTCTGCTTTCTGCCATTGCTCTTCAAGCTCTGACTCTGTCATTTAATTTATAGACAGCAATTACTATCTATACCCAAAACAACACATGATACCCACCTACCTCTAATGCCAGATAAACATGAGAATCCCAATATTGTTTTTTCCCCATTTGTTTGGTTGTTTGGTTGGGGTTTTTTTACATGCTATGGTGATAAAATTCAGTATTTTCATTCCAGAGAGGAACCTTTATGAACAAATAAATCTGTTTTAAATAGCCCAGGTGTGTTACCTACCTTTACTTTCAAAGCCTCAGGCATCTCAGTATGGATATATGGCTTCTGTAGCTGTTTTGGCTTCACCCCCTGCTCTCCTGAAATGCCATCTGTAACCAGCTGCTGACTAGAGCGAAGTTTGGATCTAATAGAGGAAAACAAACAAAAGTTTACAACACGATTAATTACAACCCTATTAATTGCAGAAGAGAAATATTAAAGAATTTTCTGGTTTTTTTGAGAACCTGGAAGACAAATTTAAGTAACCCATTGTGAAAACTAGTAATGCTAGAGAAATGCCAAGCAGCTTTGTGTGAACAATGCTTTGTGGAAAGGATACAGAGATGTTAAACTGACCTGATTCTTACCTAGCTTTTTCCAAGTTGGGTTTAGAGGGTGTGCTCCCTGTAGAGGAAAATCCATTTTCACTGTCTGAGGAATCCCCATTCCTTCTGGAAATCCATTCCCTCAAAGGCCTGTCAACAAGGAGAGGTACCACAAGTGACTAAAACAAATCTAAAGAAATGGGAAGTCTTCTGAAAGGCACCAGCCTAGCATTTCAGTCATCTCAAACATACCTGATGAAAGGAATTGCCATAAAAAATTTGTTAGGTGCCAAACCCAGCTTGGACTTTGGGGTCATGTCATTTCTGTGGCAGGGTAATTTGTCAATTGAAAACCACTCAATATTCTGGGGAAAAAAAACCAACAACAACAAAAAAATCAGAATACCCACTACTGTAGCCTTATAGAATGTTACAAATGTGTATTAACCACATTATTTATCTTAATTTTAAAAAATTACAGTGGAAGACTTTACTTAATACACCACAACAAGGTTTTTCACAAAAAGTTAATTAATGGGGTCAGTCTTCTGACTGCAACTAGAGAGTAACAAACATTACAGCACAGACTCACTGGAAGACATGTCACCTAAAATACAAAAGGTATTATCCAGCAATTGAATTCTGAACAAGGGTTTCAAAAACCAACCACTGAATGCTTATAAATAAAGGCAGAGGTATTACTTTCAAAGCCATTCTTGCTATTTTTATTTAAAATGCCATCAAAACTAGACTACCAATACCAGTTAAAAATTTGTCAGAAAGGGTATTTAGATTGCAAAGTAAGTTTCTTCTAAAAGGAAAAAAAAAAAATATTATGGAAAGAAGTTACAAACTGAACAGGTTTTCAATATAGTTCTAAAGGGAGTACCAAAAGAATAATTAAAAAAAAAAAAAAGCATGCCTGGTTGTATTTGATCTGATGGAAATCACCCCCATGCAGATGGTCACTGATATACAAAGGGGGGTATTTAATGTACATTTATTAAAAAAAATAATTAATCAAAGTTCATCTTCTTTTATCCATATGTTGAAAAACAGGCCCCTAATTAAGAGGCTTCTGTCTAGTCAACTACCTAGTTAGAAAAGCAGATACCCATTCAGTGCCACATCAGCTGTTGTAAACTGAATTGCAACACAAGAAAGATACTCAAACTTCAGAGATTATGGGTATCAGGAAGTTTCCAATGAGTTTCCTACCTGAGTCTTTCCTTTTCCCTTTCACAATATCTCTTAAAAGCTTAATAAACCATCTTAATTAGTTCTATGTTGTGTCCTGTTCCAAATCTCCTCCTTAAAATACACTGTTCTCCAAGTCTGGATAGTATGAGGCATCAAAGAGAGAATATAATCCCTGAATTCTCCTTTTCCTATTTTGGCTTTTGACACCAATTAATAACTAAATCTTAGGAAGAATGTTTAGTTATATATGCAGCTATAACTAGATGTCACAGGTGGAGGTTGAGCTGGCCACTAACCAAACATGAGATGCTCTTTATTAACCCCTCTTCCTCCCCAGAAGGGGAAGAGGAGATACAGATTTATGGGTCCATAAAAAAACGAAACCAGCTTTAATGAAGCAGCAAAAATACAACATAGTAACCACTGAACAGTGATTTTGCTTTTCAGCTCACTCTCTTCTAAGCAACTGCACTGTCTGAAATTAACCATGTATTTTCTGCTTCTGGAAGTGACAGTGCCTGATGTTTACAGTCTCTATGAAGAGTTTGTGGGCAGAAAGGCTCTTGGTTATACTTGCTCCTTTACAGACCAAGGTCACTGCTAATTCTTGTGTGCCATGTTGAGGGTGACAAAAGGATCTTAATTACATAACCAAGTCACACCTGAAGGGAGGAGCAAATAGGACAGGTAACCTCAACTGACCAAGGAAATATTCCATCACATGTATGTCATATTCAGTATAAAGCTGAGGGATCACAAGCATCAAGCTCTCTTCTTCAATGGCCAGCATCTGAGGAGGATTCTGTTCATTCTGCCTTTGATCCAAACCCACAGGTTCCTGAATCCAGTTCCAGAATCCAGCCCCTGCATAACTCCATCTGCCACAAAGTCCAGTCTGAGATTTCCCCAGTGCTGCTTCACAGCACCAGTGGTACTGGTGATGTAAGTGCCATCAGGGCAGTTGGGTTCAATACTGGTTTTGTATGTATTTGTATGTATTCCATTTTATTATTACTATTTTCATTAAAGCTGTTTTAGTTTTCCAATTCACTAAAGTCTCCCTTATTCCCTTTCTCTTCTTTTGGGATGGGAAAGGCATTAACAAAGAGCATCTGTTAGAGATCTAGTGGATAGCTCTGACTTTAAATCCTGACACCACCTAAAAAAGGAGAGAATTACAGTTCACCAACATGCTCTAACAGTGTTTTCATGACAAATGGACACATCAGACAGATAGCTGAGAATCAAGCTTTGCAGAAGAGTTGCAAGCAGTTGACAAAATCCTCTGGTGCAGAAATGCCATTTGTAAGTAGTATGTGAAGCATTCATCATACATGGTAGTTGCATTATTTTACAGACCATTAGCTTAAAAAAAATAACAAAAATCAATCAAGCTCCACAACAAGGTTCCTTTAACACATACCCGGATTTCCCTTCTAGTTTTGGGGTTGAATTTTGTGTTCTTGGGGACTCCAGGAATTATGTACAGCCGTGCCAACTGATCATTAATTCTCAGCTCAATGTATTCTTCTTTGCAGATATAATCTTTTATGTCAAACCCAGTTTCTTCAAACACCTGAGAAGCACAGATGAAATCAGTATATTCAGATTTTTTTGCTTTCAGAACCTACCATCATGAACTATTTCTCAGATCAGCTCAGGAGCTTGCTTTGAAAAGCAAACTCTTGCACATAGATGTAACTTCAATAACAGAAAAAATAGCAAAAATCCTATATGCTTCACATTTCTCTAAGACAGACCTCCAATAAAAGCTGAAACGATGTTTTTACACCTGCATTTAGAAATTTATTAATATGCATGGGTAGTCTGTAACAGCTCCTTCATGCTGCTGGATATATGGAAATATTATTCACTAGAAAACCTCCTATTGGGAGTAAAAACATTTTGAAACTCTAACGAAGTTTACCCACACCTTCATTTTTGTTCTCTTTCAACAATACTTTTACCTTATTAATACTCTACCCCTAGCACATATAATAATTTTTACATTCATAACAAAACCCAGCAATAGAGTAGCAACACTTTTACTATTAAATTCAAAGTATTCATTCACACTGACAAACTTCACTATTTTGTCAGGTATGTAAAGAAAAAAAAAAATAGGAGTGTTATATCTGCTGGAGATTACTAGAAAGACAATATATTTTAAACATTTTATGATCTTTCAGTGAAGGATCATATATTCACAGACACCTTCAGCTACAGGTTGCTCTAAGCTTTACTTAGAAATATTTACTTCTGAAAACATTCTAAAATATAGAAGGTTTATAATATAAAAAAAAAGATTCATGACAAACACACCTATTAATAATTCAGATCATACCTGGAATGTTCCTTACTAAAAAGTAATTATTTTAGAAACTGCCACATTCTCAACATCTCCATTAGGTAAATACAAGTACTCAGAACATGCAGGATTGATACTAGCATCCAAAATATTTCACATGCATGTGAACAATCACTCATTGACACTGCTGAATGAGGAAAGTGGCCAGTGCTCTGTCTCTACACTGACTTGTGGATGGCAGCAAGTGCCTTGTGGGGATGGTTAAGTCAGTGGAAGAAGAAGAACTGGCAGTGCAGAGGTTAAAACCATTTGAGCAGCCACACTGTGCAAGACACTTGAGCTTAAATTGAAGGGAATAAAATTCAACTTACCTCCCTAGCAGCACAGTCATGAGGAGCCTCTTCTTTATTTACTTTCCCTTTTGGAAATCCCCAACCAGATTTTGCTAAATAGCCCTGAACCAAAAGAACCTACAAAATACAAGGGAAAGCAACCATCAGACTCTCACTGATCTAACCAATTTAGTATTAACTGTCTTCCCCTTACCATTCCCTGCTTCTCCAAACAGATACTTTAGCCTGGAGGAAGGAACTCCTTTTTTTTCCATATTCTAGCAGTGTTTTTTTCTGTAAACACTCAACAGGGTCAAGTAACTGCCACATTTCTGTGATTCTGAAGCACTTTTCTTTTTTCCCCTCCAGACAAAACATGTAAACAAGATTGCTTCTGCCAGCATATACCATCCTTCCCTCCAGGCTTTCACAACTATTTCCATACTTACATTTTCAAGTGTCTCATCAAGAATAATTGCCCCATAGGTTGGTACTCCCATTTTGTATTCTTTCCACTCATCTAAAACCTTCTGTACATCTTCACCTTGAGGCAGCAAGAAAGGGCAGTGATTGAAGAGTACAGCAGCACATTAAGGAAGATAAACTTAAGCATCCAGAAGCATCCAGTTGCAAGTCACACGTACAAAGTCACATACAAAAAAAGATATCCACTCAACTTTTACAATAATTGTACTCCCTCCCCTATGTGATTTCAAAATATATTATCTTGGAGGTAAAACAAAAAAAAAATAAATCAAGAATAATCCATTACCAAACTTCAAAGGTCAGAAAGCACCAAATAATTTGGGAATTCTAACATAAGCCAACTACAAAAACAACAAAAAGATAAGTGCAAGGGTACTTGTTTGAAGGCAGGTCTGCACTAAGGAGTGATGAGTGCCTGGTGTTGGTGATTAGGTCTTGCATTCCTCAGGTAATACAAGGTCATCCAGGCTCACTAGCTACAAAGGTGCTGCATCTAACTATTTTGCCCTCAGTGGATTTTTTCATCAAGCTTCTGTTCTCAGAAATACAGCATGAACCACTCAGCTCAAGTTAGACATGCATGAATTATTAACTTCAGCTGCACCCTCCATTGTTTCCTTGGTTTGTCACTTTATCCCCATCACAGATCTTGCCATTTCAACATTTGCTGCCAAAATGAAAGTGGAAATGCTGACTGTCTTTTTGATTACCTCAGAATTCCTGCTCTGAATGATGGCTCTGCATCATCCAATCTGTTCACAATGCCAAAATCTAACAGAAACATCACTGAGTCTATCAAATACATAAAGGTATTCCTCATCAACAAACTTTTCCCTTCTTCTCTGGCTTCAAACTGTTAGAACCATCTCACAAGTCGAAGCCAAGCAGCATGGTTTTTACAAGTATGAAATTTCATTAACAACACTCAGTTTGCATTTCACTCACTGAGACAGAAAGCAAAGTTGTAAAAAGGATATCAGCCTTAGCGAAGTCTCTTATCCCACACTGAGGTAATCCTGGTGTGTTTTGTATGTAGAAATCCAAGTAAAACCAATGGGCAAGTTCAATTTGAAAACACACCCTGATTGCATTATCTCTCTCCTCACTCGGAATGTGCAAAATAAAGCGGCTGTCAGGAAAAAAACAAACAAACAAAAGAGTAACATTAGCCCAATCTATTGGTTTAAATACTCTTAACAAAAAAAAAAAAAATATTACAAGAGGGAATTCCTGATCAATTGCCACAGAGCAACAGACAGTGAAAGGTTTTCACATCACAATAATACATAACTTTTAAAATTAAGAACAGACAATAATGTTCTCTATATATTACAAAAAATAAAACAATTTCACGTGTACAGTAAAGAACATTGTTAAACTGTGGTAACAAACACCAGTGCATTTTTTTCCTGGACACAAGTTAAAGACAGAAAAGTATTTTCACTTAAAACCACAGTAAACAATTAATTTCTGTAGATCCGGAGGGTGGTGGTCAATGGCTCAAAGTCCAGATGGAGAACAGTGACAAGTGGTGTCCCTCAGGGGTCTGTACTGGGACCTGTACTGTTTAATATCTTCATTA
>JANHGL010013206.1:0-48992 GCA_024611195.1 Ceyx melanurus | reverse complement strand
TGGGTGACTTAGTCTAGGTGATCCTGCTCTGGCAGGGGGGTTGGACTAGATGATCTTCTAGGTCCTTTCCAACCCCTGACATTCTGTGATTTTGTGATTCTGTGCTAATCCTTCTTGCCATAGTGGTTTATATGGCACTAAGAATATGTAAAATGCAGACAAATGTGTAGGAAAGAAATGGAGCATTTCCTCCAGTTTAAGATAGAACTTTACTCCAAAAAGCTGCCTCATACACTTTTTTTCCAGCCGTTTGAGATTTTCATGTGCCTAAGCTGTTTCTGCGCTGGTGACAATGAATTGCTTTGCCCTCATTGATGCGAGAGTGCCTAGTAATCTGCTGGGTAGCCATATGGTTCACATTTATTTTAATGTGTCTTTGACATCAGGAGAATAGCTGAGACAGCAGAAGAAAGTGTTTATTTCTTGGAGTTCAGCCAGAACTCAGATCATTTATGTTTCGTAATCAAAGAACTACCAGTTTTCTCAGTAAAAAATGTTTGAAAAACATGATGGTCTTAAGTTGACATTCCTATCAGGATTATGTAAAATTAGGAAGCAAGCTTTGCATTTTTTAGATGAATACAGCCACAGTGAGATCTTTTCTCAGGTGTGGGGGGTTGTTGGATTCTATTTTGTCTGCTGAGTACAGAGAGGGAAACACTTTTGTCTTTCACAGGTTACATGGGGCTGTAGCTCCTATGCCCTGGCAGCAAAATGAGAATGTTCAGTGCTGAACAGCAAGTGCAGCTGCATAGTGCTTTATATGTGTGTGAGAGCAATTCAGGAATACTTAGTTTCAGTCTTCTAGCACATTATTACTGTTGCTTACCTTGGTTATAATTTATTCATACACAAATGAGACTTGCATGAGTCTTACATGGATACATGGGACTGCTAGTGTAAATACAGATTTTCACAATTGAAAAATTACTTTTCTTGGGATTTGTGGGTTGGATGGGACCGTGATGACATATGTTACCAAGATATAAGGAATAAATTATGAATTAACATGATCAAACCTGAATTTTTAGAGAGGGTTGGGTCTTCCAGTTTTCACAAATTCACAAATAGACAAGTAGTGATTATTCTCAGGGGACAGAGCAGAAAATACAGCTTGAGATGGAGAAGGAAGGGAACAGCTTTAGAACTTTATACCTGCTGTGAGAGGAGGCAGTGGCTGGGATGTTGAGTGCAAGTGGCACCTGCCAGTGTCTTCCCCCTATGTCTCTCTTGACTGGATACTTTCTAGCTTGGTTGGTACCCATAGGTGGGAAGGGCTGGCAGATAAATAGCTCATTCCCCCAGGATTCTCCTCAGCTTCTAGCTTTCCACTCCATGCTTTGAGAATAGTAGTGTCAGGCAGAGAGAGGAAAGAAAGGTGCTCAGTTTCAGAAGGCAGAGACCTGATGATACACAGCTTGGAATAAGCTGTGGAAAATGAGCTAGCAATAAAATTCTTTAGTCTTCCAATTATACATAAAATGCAAATCAAATTTTATTTGTAATACAGAAGGTAAGGGCAAAAATTCTTATAATTATGAGCCTTAGGTAGGAATAGGATGATGGTAACCCTTGCTTGAAACTAAGTTAGCATCAGGGTGTGGTGGTTCCTTCCATACAGCGAGGACAGCAAGGAGACAGTCTCTAACTATAGTTAGGTACATTAAAATATATTGCAGAAATCTTGTCACTGATTTGTTACAAATCTGTACATTGCTACATCTTTCTTCACCCTTGTCTACATACGCACTCCTCTAGACATATGTTTAAACTTTTCTGGCATATAAATTACTTAGTTCTCTACTGTTGATGAACAAAGGCCCTTCTTTATTCTCTAACCCCACGTGACTTGAATGGCTCTCATTTTTCTTGGAGGGGTCTTTTTCCAAACCCAAAAATAATTTCCTCACTTGCTGTGTTTGTTGACAGAATTCCAGCACAGATCAATGTAATTGATTTGTAAACATACTTGTACATATACAGATAAACATACACAGATTTGTAAACATACTTTAGCCAGTATGAACCTGCCAGGGAAGTTTTACTGTCAAGCTGCTATTTGTAATATTTGCCCTTCTCCCATTAATTGTCATTGTGATGGAGATCTATGTGACACAGCAGCCATGGAAGCTATTTTACAGAACAGTTTTATTTTCATTATATTCTTTTTACATTGATGCTTTGTTCAGTTTTGACTTCAATGTTTTGACTTCAAAGTTTTATTTATAGAGTATCTTCCTTTGAAAAATGAATTAGTGGGGCCTCCTGTTTCATGCAGGCATATGGGACACAATGGGTCTGGAAAAGTCCATTTAATGCTGATTGATCCAGTTACAGGTACAAGCTTAAAAAAATTCAGAGAAACACTTAGACTTTCTGGTAAACCATCTTATGTGCCATTACTGTTAGCCACTGGGTGACAAAAATTGTGCTTTTTGTTTTTATAGATGTTACCATTTGAAATTACAGCCAATTTAAATATAAGTGGTGGTAAGTATGCCAGTGCAGGACATGGTCCTCAACCTACGGGAACAACCACAGCGATGTTTGGGTGTTTATTCAGTTTTTAATCATATGACAGATTATCTTCTTGTGTCTAGTAAACCTGCACTTGGGTAAAACAACTTGAGTTGAGCCTTAATCTGTGTAATTTGGAGGGGTGGTGGTAGTGTGGGGCAGTGGTAATGTGCAGAAAAAGGTTGTCTTGAATTAGACAAAGCTTGTTTCATGTCAGTGTGCAGCCTTATGAATAAGTCACTGAAATCTCAAGTCCTTGAATGACTGCTGAACAATTACCTCTATTCTGTGCTACAGTCAATGACTGAAAAAGGATCTTACTGAAAACTGAAGAACTGTTAATAAAAAAACCAACTTGATATGTAGCATTTGGGCATTGTGCCATTCTGCAGGTCTCTAGCTTGTCATACAGATATTTTGGAAAACCTTTTTTGGAACCATTTTGGAAACCTTAGCAATTCTGTGTATACTCCATGGCCAGAGAAGTGCATAAGCCAGGCATTGTGCATAAAGAGAAACAGCAGAAATTATAATACATAGTAATGAAATAAATTATAACTGCTGTGGATAAAGAGAATGTTATAAGGGAGAGAGAAGTAACTGAGGAGAACATGAATAAAGGCATCATACTGTGTATGAGGCATATCATGAAGACAGATCTCAACAGCGTAAGCACAAAGAGCAGCTTGTGTTTCCAGGATGGGTTAATTGTGCCTGGGTTAAACTACTGTTTGCTCTCAAAAGTTTTCATTCTTTTGCCCTCATCTTTAGGACTTTTGGTCACAGACAGTTGCCAGTTTTGCCCTAGATGGTCTGCGTTGCAGCTGGGCTGTGCAGTGGCTGCTGGCTCGGGCTGAGTGCTGCAGGATGGGGCTGTGCTGTATCCAGGCACAGCACAGAATCTGCAGCAGCTGCTTTTGCACAGCCAGAAGCTGATAAACCTGCAGGAACTGACTTGACTCCATGAGGAGGCAGGCCAGTCACAAGCAGGTGACTAACTTGACCTCTGCTCTGCTAAACCCAGAAACTGAGCCACTCAAATGTCAAATGCCAAACTGAGCCACTGCATTTTCAGTGTTGTTGGTTACCGAGGTGGTTGCAGTTCTCCAGTCCCCTCACTGGCATTGCTAATCTATGCTTTTGAGTAATCAACAACCTGTCACCTTTTTCATTTCCTATTGATCTCTTCTTATAAACAATATTATCATAACTATAAATATATTCTGACCACTTCCTAGCAGTAACACAAAAGAGATTACTATAATAGATTTAATTACAGAGTAATTAACTTGTCTTTAATGATCTCATGGTTGACACAGATGTAAACCAAAAAGATAGTATGTATTAAAAAAAAACCAAAACATGCTTGTTTACTTATACAGATTATCACATAATTTGTTGGATTTATAATTGTAATGTTAATAAAGAAAACCATGAACTTGAATCACATTTACAACGAATGCATGTCAGCTCTCACACTATCTCAGTTGCTTGTAGTCACTATAGTTGTGTAGTGCTGGATTTATGGTGCCCATGGTGTTGCAGTTACAGCATGCTAGTGTTTTCTTTAAGTTCAGCTTCATACCATGTTTACACCATTTTTGTCAGTGATACATTAAAGCAAAACAACTTTGATGGTGTGGCATTGATCATTTAATTACTAAAAGTGGTAAGAACTACAAAAATGTTGAAAAAATGCATTAATGGAGTCTTTAAGATGGCTCATGACAACTACAGTCTTACAGAGAGAGACCACTGATTAAACTTAGACATAAACATATGGCAATGTATTAAATTCATGTTCTAAAGTTTGACAGTGGGCAAAATTTCGACACATGGGCACCCCCCACCCCTCCCCCAGAATCCACACAGTGGAGAAGCTCATTCATGTTTTCTAGTTATTATCATAGATAACATTCTTTTTTTCAGCTGGAAGTAATTAGATTGCAGAGTCTTCTGCCCAGCTTCATTTAACTAATTATTATTACTCTGGAGCATGTGAATAAAACTTAAGGTTGATTTATGTATAGAATGTAGTATGATTCTTTATACAAAGTATAAAGGAAGTAGTATAAAAGTAGTATCTCTTTCATAAAGAGATTAACAGACTTAAAAAACAAGCAGCACTTTCATTGCAGCATTTGATATTCCTGCCAGTAAGCAGCTGTGTCACAAGTTCCATAGCTAAAATCTGAAGCAAATGAGTAGACCCTGTGTGGCAGATAGTGAAGTCTGCAGATGAAGACATTCAATACTTTGTATGATTTATAGATACAATTACCCTGTATTTCTTCATGAAACATATATGTGTATATATATTTTTAAGATTAACCTTCTGTATTTCTTGCCTTTAATATTTTACTATAGTTATATAATTTGTGGTTTTTTTCTTTTACTTGGTAGAAAAGCTGCCTGCACTCCAGTAGCTGTTAATATTTCTTCCCAAATAGAGGCAAGATCCAGCTGAGACTCAAATAACATCAATACTGCTCTATCAGAAATTGGCTGCATCCCAGAATGGCTGAGATACCTCCTTCAGCAGAAGCAGGACTTTTTAATGTGTGCCTTCCTGTGTGTAAGAGCATATAGGTCCTGAAGGGTCTGCCTCAAGAGTGTTTGCTTTTATGCTAAATGGAATGAGAATGTCACACTGTCCAAATTACCCCATGTTCCAAACTCTAAAAAACTGGTTTTAAGTAAACAGTTTTGTTTTGAAACTGTGGCATAGATGAAAAAGAACAGTACATAAAAACTACCTAATATCATGCAAAATTGATACACCCCTATCAACATCTAATAAATAATCCAATTTTCCTATTAAATGCTTGCTAGAAATATTTTTTACAGGCTTTTTTTTCTATGAGACTTGCTTAATCTTCGATCTGAGTTTAAACAGACCTAATGTAGCAGAATGTGTGGCTTGGTTCCTCTATGTACATCCTACACTTTTTTTGGAACACCCTTCATGTAAGTGAATATAGGACCTGAGGTTATTTATCTGTTTTATGTTTATAATCTAACACACCTGCAGCATAGCTGAAGAAACTCATGTTCTTTATGTAATGAGCCATACTGACAGCTGCTTGTCAGTGTTTAGAAAAATAACACTATTTCAATGATTTACTGAGCCAAATAGGTTTATGATTCTATCAGTAGGCATACTACCTGTAATCTAGTTACAGGACTATATTTTCTCATATAGTTGGTTTCCTATATTTAGGTAGATTATGCTGTTTGGTTTTTTTTACTAAATTCATATAGGAGTTAGGGAGTTTTGCATTTGTGGTGATTAACATTTCACTACATAATAATATTGGAGACGAACTATGTTCTAATTGTGACTATAAACCAGACCAGTTATGAAACCAAGGCTGAAGGCCAAGTGCTTCCAATCTCTAGAGATGGTGCAATTTTTATATTAGCAGTGTACATCATGTTGCTCTTACTGCTTTTATATAATGTTTCTAAGTCTCTGAAGAGTGCCCTTTAAATCATTGTACTGCCTGAGTTCTGGCAGTCAGGTCTCTCATTCAAACCTGCCCAGCTCTTCCCTGTAAACTGTAAAGCAATGGCCTATTATCTACATTCTCAAATGTCCTGTTGCCATTTTGCAATAAATCAAAATAATCAGGCTGTTCATCTTAAAAATCGAGGAGTGATTCTTATCTTTCTGTAACATTTGTGTTTTGGTTTGTGTTTTTTTTTTTTTCTAGAGGCTTATCACTGTTACTGGTGAGGAACAATAGATCAGTATTGTTGGAAGGAGTTACTGAATGTCTGTAGAAAAAAGAACACTAATTAACTTAAAATTTGGCACTTGTTATTAAAAATATCAGTTTCATATGGTATTATATATGTATAAAAGAAACTGAGCATAAGTGCAAGGGGAATCAGAAAGAATTAGAAAAGACTAGATTTAACTTTTTATCAAAAAATTCCACACTTTGGAGTATGTATATACACATGGTATATTCAGTGGATTACAGCAAAAAGAAGGGTGAAGGTAAAGAAAAAGGAAGTGGATCTGGTTGTTAATATTATTCCTATATTATTCTGTGATGACAATAGTACAAATAGTACAAATATCTTTCTTCTTGCCTTTATGGTTTTTTGAACTCTTAGCTTCTCACATGTTAGATTAGAAATAGATTTTTTTTTTTCTGACAGTGTGTATCCAATGCTTCAAAGATGTAGTTACAGATCTCTGCAGCTAAGCCTTGCTGATAGAATAGTGCTAATGTATTATCACTTATACCTGTGAGAGACTGGGTCCAGTGTTCTCCTCACTTCTGTCATATGCAGCATTGCTTTGCTCTCAGGGGTTTGAACAGGATAACTGTCTTTTGAGGTGACACTGTGAAAGAGGGTGCATTTTTTGTTGTTGTTGTTGCTGGGATTTATTTGCTTCATTGGTAAAAGGATAAAACTTTTTTATAGTGTTGTCGGAAAAGACAGCTGTCCTGACTAAGAATTTCGTTTCTGAAGTGTTCATGGTGGTAGCAGTTTGTAATGGCTTCTATGTTTGCATTTATGGTAAATATTTCTACCTTCTCTTTTTAGAGTGTCCATTTCAGAACTTTAGCGTGTACAGTTAGATATTGTTAAAGTAAATGGAACTACACCAGTGATGAGTTTGCTATATGACTGCAAGTTATTGTTCATACTGTAATCTGCATCTGTTCTAGCTTCTTCAATCCTGAAGAGAGAGAAGCGTAAGAGATCCAAAAATGTCCATTTTAACTGTGTTACTGTGTATTACTTCACGAGGAGGCAAGGCTTCACCAGTGTTCCCAGCCAGGGGGGAAGCACGCTGGGAATGTCCACGCGCCACAACAGCGTGCGCCAGTACACGCTCGGAGAGTTTGCGATGGAACAGGAGAGGCTTCACCGAGAGATGTTGAGAGAGCATCTAAGGGAGGAAAAACTCAATTCTCTAAAATTAAAGGTAAAAGCTCTTCGAGGCTTTGATCCCTGCCTTATTTATTTAAATAAGCAGTGTCAGAGCCATATGGACCCAATTCATGTCTGTCGGACAAAACCTTTTCCTTACTATTGAATGCATTTTCAGTCAAAACAGTAACATTTTTGTCTATTGTTTTACCAAAGACATATTTTTTTCAATATTACCAAGTGCTGTTGTAGCTCTTATTGATGCGTTCTTCAAAGTGCTTTACGGGGAGGTTGTCATTTACTCTCATTTTCTGCGGAGAGGAAAACAAAGGCAGGGAGGGATGGAAGTTAACCTTGAATAGGGTGTCCAGCCAAAGTCTGGAAGTGCCAGGAAGACTCATGTCTTCTGAGCCCTTGCATTGTGCTCTATGAGACAAGGGCCTGGTAGCATCCTACATGCAGAAAGTGAAACAGCTTATTTTCTTGGCCAACTTGAGAAAACATGGCAAAAAGTAAGCAGCAGTAATATTAAAAAATGTTTTCTTTTTTCGGTGTATCGATTTATAGGATTAAGCATCTTTAATATTTCAACAGAGGATGTCTGTGATAAAGAAGAAACATGTCAGGCAGACTAACAACTGGCTGTGTCAGTTTAGCTAGTCAGAACAAATTTTGTCTACAGTTTTAAGCTCTCTTTTTAAATGAGCATAGTAGAGGAAATAAGGTGTGTATTTGAGTACAAAACAATAGAGAAGTGGACTGTGCTCTTGGAAGTGTCCCTTCCACTGGTGGCAAAACTTGTGTTTTGTTATGTTTTTGCAGTGGATGAAACACTTTCTGTGTAATGGCTTGTGTTATATGTATTTTGAATTTGATTTCAGATTAATCCTGTGATTAAACGTGAAGAATATTTAGAACTGTAATCAAACTGCTGTGCACAGTAGCCCCTTCTTTGGTGATACATCTGTTTCAGGTCCTACTACAGTTGCCCAGAGCAAACTGGCACCCTTCAAGAATAAGAAATGCCCTTCAGCATTTTTCCCATAGATTAACTTTGTTCATGAGTTCTATGGCTGAATTCCTGAAGAAGTGTATATGACCCTTACTGTTGTCATTACTGTTTTTTAATCTCATTGTTTGGTTTCTTTTTTTTTCTTTTTTTTTTTTTTTTAATTTACATAACTAAATAGTTCTTAAATAGCTTATAAAATTTGAACGGTCATAATGAAAACAGACATCAAACCACTCAGGACAAAGGCAAATTGAAGACAAATATTTAGGCAGGTTGAAAAACAGTAAGTCACCGTTAGTGACTGATCACTAGATGGTGATTATACCTCGTCTCACATCACAGGATCCTCAGAGCATCAATTGTGAATTGAGCTGTGTCAATGTAAACAATGGGACTGTGTAGATCCCTTGGCTGACTTCCAGAAATCAGCTCAAAGAGAGGAATCCCCAGTGCAGCGAGTAAAGAATAGTAACACTTGCAGATATTGCTCTTCCTTTTTAGTATAGCTAGAAAATAAGAAAAATCAAAGATCCTATTTACTTGTAAAGATTGGATGGGGCTTTTAAGCCTTCATCTGTATAGAGGAGAGTTTGGCTCTTTGTGCTTTTGTAATTCTTGTGTGGGATAGCTCTCTTTTCTTCATTATCTTCGCTCCAGCCCGCTCTTTTTCTGGAGACATAGGCTCTACTTACTCCTGCTCTTCCAAACAGCATGTCCTTCCATCTCCCCAGTCACTTGTTTGAGTGGATGATGTTTACTGTGACCTAAATAGAATAGTGTTCAGTGAAAAAATAAAGCCTGATTTGCATTCCTGCCTCTGTTCACTTTTAATTATTTTACCAAATAGAAAAGTCCTTTCCCCTACATTTAATCCAGCAGTGGTGGGATTATTTCTTAATTGATCTTCAACAGTTGGTGTGGGAATAGATTACTAGCATGTTCTGAGACTGGTAAGAATACTCCAAAGTTTCAGTTCAAATACTAACAAATTGTGGTTAGGTCTTCAGAATCCCAAGTGGCTTAAAAATGGTAACAGGTGTTAAATCTTTCACTAGAGTTAAATATTTCTTTTCATTCAAGATCATATGTAAAAAAAAAAAAAAGAAAAAAAAAAAGAAAAGAAAAAGAAAAAATGAAGTAGAGCAGAGTTTGCTTAAATGCAAAAAGACACTAACATGTTTGGTGTGGTTTTTAAGTTTCTCTCAATTGTAAATATTTGCATTGGATTAAATTATGAAAGTCTGTAGGCAGAAAGCATTATGTTTTATAGAATTTGAAAAACCCCCAAAATACAGGAATATAGTGAAATTGAGTCTCCATAATATTAGATACTGTCTATTAATTTACTTGCTAAAAATGAAGAGCCAAACAAGTAATTTATCTTAATTAAAAGCAGGTAAAGACTGTAAAATCAAAAATAATCTTCAAGTCATTTTAGTCATTTAGCACCAACATTTTGATATAAAAACTGCTGAGAGTGGCATAAACACGTTAACAGCAGAGTGTGAAAATTCTGATGGCAGTCTGGACCTAAAAGCCATCTTGTCAACATGAAAGGTGCAAGGTAGGCTTTAACACGTCATTGGACAGAACATTATGAGTAAGCACAGTAAATTAGCTGGGCTAGTCCCTGTTGCTTACTCATGAAGTCCACTCAAATTAGGATCTCTTTGTCTAGCATAACCCTAGTGCTGAGACCCTTGGATCTGTGGACACAGCTGGTTTCCTTTGTGGGAAATTGTAAGGAACAATTTCTAGCTAGGGCAGGCAAAGTTGTCTAACCTGAGTTTTTCATATTTTACAGAGTTGAAGTGAATTTCACCCAGAGGCTTCACATATTCATTGGTCCTTGCCTTGTTCTGTTGCTATGACATTAACCTTTAGCTTTATGAGAGAAATGTTATCCATCTACATACCAAGTTTGATTCAGATGAGCAATATTATGACTATCAGGAGAATTTAATGTTCCCCTGAAGTTCTGTATTGGAAAATTTATTTGATGGTTGTTGATAATCTTCCACTGTAGTTACCAATTACTAGTTTGAGAAATGTTTGAATATTTAATTTAATTAATTCATCTATTCTTTGTGTAACAAAACTGAAGGGGGAAAAAAAGAAAAAAGGAGAAGAAAACAAGTAAGTCATCCAGCAAAGTCAGTAAGTCAGGAGCTAAAGTAACATTTGAAAAGGAGAACTGCTGTCTAATCAGTTGATGCCCTGGTATTCAGTGTTACAGCCTGATGGATGCAGACAGGATCCTGCACGTGACTGGAGCCTGTGCCCCAGTGCTCTGCTGCTGTGTAGCAGAGAAGTTAAGATTTGCAGGAGGAGGAGGGGAAGTACATGACAGGTTTGATATGTTTCTGTGGGTGCCTTTGTAAGCTGAGCAGTTACTCAGCTCATGGGCAAAAGCCCTGAAACATAATTTTTATTAAGTAGTAATTGAATAAAATACTAAAATAATTATAGAAGAAGGGATTAGAATTATTTTCATTTCCCAGTTTCAAACTTAAATGTTGATAGGCAATTAAATAACAGTGATCTGCTTAAGGAGTGGTTTGAGTCTTGTGTATTTAAAACTAGAGAAATAGAATTCTTCAGTGGTTCATTCTCCTATTGTATACCTACATAAATAAATAAGCAAAGTAACATAAATATACTGTACTTAGTTGTACCTAACAAAAAAAAAAAGAGAGAAAAAGAAAAAAAAAGCTTGAGGAGCCCATTCTGGATTTGAACATTCAGGGTGAACTGTATCTTCAGTGGAGTATTCCCACTCACTTCAGGCAGGTAGTTCAAGATGCTTTTAATTAATCTGTGGGTTTACCTGTCTCTCACTGTAGATTATACAGAGAAAGGATGACTTCTAATGTTGTCTCTCTTACCTTACTGCACTAATATATTGAATACCTGGTATAAATAATCTCCCCATTGTCCCAGGGCCAGGCAGAATAGATTAGGGAGCTATTGCCCTATAATTTCCTAGCCACTGTATAGTGAAATGAATAACAGAAGATAAAGTAAGAAAACAATCTGAAGGAAGCTTGAGAGGACATTTTGAAAATGCCTGCATTTAAGTTGAAGAAACAGCTTGAAGTATAAGCACATAAAGTGATATGAATGTT
This sequence comes from Ceyx melanurus, assembly GCA_024611195.1. Classification (NCBI taxonomy): domain Eukaryota; kingdom Metazoa; phylum Chordata; class Aves; order Coraciiformes; family Alcedinidae; genus Ceyx; species Ceyx melanurus. The sequence continues at coordinate 37,448 of JANHGL010013206.1, read as the reverse complement.
AGAAGGATAACAGACATGGTAAATAAACTGAAACATGAAATAAAGGCACTAAACTCCAAAGGCTGCAGTTTTGAAGAAGGATATATTGAAAAGAGAGGGAAACAATAGTACCTGTAAGGCAGAGTTGTGGAAGTGGCAGAACACCTCTGCATGAACTAAATACAGTGCTGAATTGCTAAGAAGGGATGATAACTGATGTCAAGAGAAATTTTCTTTGTGCAGTGTAACATGTACACGTACGTACTGTAAGGTCTACCAGTCATGACACTGAGACTATTCTCCTTCAAAATGAAGAGTGTGCTTTTAACCTGACTTTAAAATTCAGCAATAATTAGGGATTTTTTTTCTATGATCCTTTTTCAAGATCCTCCATGAGAGGCTAACAATAATAAACCCAAGTTTATTCATTCATTAACTACATAAGGATAAACTGGACTAGTTAGTGAAGTACTAAAATCTGTGACAAAACAAAGCTAAATGGGTTATTTTCAGGACGAAATAGGAGTAAGAAACTTCAGAAGAGCTAAATGCATCAGTGCTATGAAAAGCATGGCAAATAAACACAAAGTATTCTAAGTAGAAAGGGGGAAAATTACATTACTTCCAGGCTTAAATTTTTCAAATCAAGAAGCAAATACAGGTATCTGCCCAAATGTTTAAATGGAAATGCTGCTTTGTGACCTTAGCTGTACAATCATCAAACAACTTGTTGGGCTAAAGAGAGTAATATAATTACTATCTATCTCAAAAGGGATATGGAAGAATTTGAAAGAGCACAGAGACAGGAACTATACTCAATTAACCACTCCAAAATTATCTTAAGAAAAAATATAGAAAATATAGGAATTTAGAAAGGCATTTTGGGATTGTTCAGCCAGGAGAAGACTCCAGGGAGACCTTATTGCAACCTTCCAGTACCTGAAAGGGACCTATGAGAAAGCTGGGGAGGGACTTTTTATCAAGGGCTTGTAGGCACAGGATATTGGGTAATGGCTTCAATCTGGAAGAGGGTAGTTTGATTAGAAATTAGGAAGAATTTTCTCACTATGATGATGGTGAGCACTTGAGCAGATTCCCCAGGGAAGCTGTAGATGCTCCACCAAGGGATGCATTCAAGGCCAGGTTGTTATGCAGCCTGGTCTAGTGGGAGATGTAGCTGTCCATGACAGGATCTTTAAGGTCCCTTCCAACCCAAACCATTCTATGATTCTATGAGATCCAGCAAAGAATGGTAAGTCTTTGATAAGGGACATAAAGAACCGATAAGAAATAGGAAATTCAGAAAAAAACAGCTTCATGACAAACATTACTTAATTCAGATACTAAATGTGAAAGAATTACCTTTTCTTCCCATCTATAATCATATTCTGGAACCTACTGGTAGTCATGCAGCATTTTGACACATGGCTTTCCACCTCCAAAATGCATTACACATGGTTCCATCTGTGCCTATGCGTGTGAGCATTGTTTAAGGACTTTTCTATGCAACAGATGACGAAGAATGGTACAGTGGAATCTGAAGAAGCTAATACGCTGACACTGGATGACATATCTGATGATGATATTGATCTAGACAACACGGAAGTAGATGAGTACTTCTTTCTACAACCCCTGCCAACGAAAAAGCGAAGGGCATTGCTGCGAGCTTCCGGAGTGAAGAAGATTGATGTGGAAGAAAAACACGAGCTGCGGGCCATCCGCCTGTCCAGAGAGGATTGTGGCTGTGACTGCCGAGTGTTCTGTGATCCAGAAACTTGCACTTGCAGCCTTGCAGGCATAAAATGTCAGGTAAATGTCTGTATTATTGTTATTATTTCATTGGGGGGGGGGGTGTGTGCATGCACATGCCTGTGCTTTTTGTAGTTAAAGTTACAGCTACTGGAAAATAAGTTAATTATTAGATGTTAACACTTGTGGATCTCAAATCAGTTTTTTACCAACAGATTTAAGAATATATAGTGTACAGTACAAGCAGTCTCCTTAAACATCTTTTTTATATGATTGGTTTAGTCACCTACATTATTTAAGGGTTTTCTTTGTTTTAGAGACAAATCACAAATCACATACTGTCCAAACATGAATTACTGTCCAAACTCAGTGTGAAAAAATAAATTAAACTCTGATACCATCCTTTATTTAATATGCATGACACTCAAAATGCATCCGTACTCAATTTGCATGTAGGCAATAAAAAGTACATGTGCTAAAATAAAGTAAAATATAAAGTAAATAAAGTAAAATATAGTATCTGAAAAGGTATTTTGCCTTGTCAATTTACAGTGTCCCCTTGCACAGCTTTGTCCCAAAATGTTCCTTAAAAGTTGTTTCCACTAATTCTCCTGAGTTGTTATGCAGCTGATTTCTTCCTGACTGCATTTTTTTCATAATTTCTTAAACCCAAGCTAAACTTTCTCTGCTATTTTAAATAATATGTATTCTCACTGCTATTCCTGTTTTCATTTTCACATGTGGGGAAGTTGCACTAGATTGTATTATATGGTTCTCCTCTTCGTTGTATTTATTTAGGTGTTAATAGTGTAGATGAAAAACACAGACCTTAAGTAAGTTGCCATCTAATTGAACAATCAGGCTTGGATTCAGTCACACTTTTAGGAATGTCAAGTGACTATTATTATTAGATACATGTCAGTTCTGCCTACAGTCTGCTGAGCTTACAGTACTGCATCTACAGCTGACTGGATAGCTTCTGAAACGTGTGTGAGTTTTTATCCCTACTTGCTGTGTGCAGGTGTTCCCCCTGACAACCTCATAAAGGTTTTGATACATGATTCATTTTATTTCAATAGTTTCCAGTTTCCATGACTTTTAAGACTCACTCTGGTAATCCTTTTGCCTGGATTTGAGCACAGCATGAAGTAAAGCTGTAGCAGATGCATAAATAGAAAAATTTCCTATTTTTTTGATTCCACTGTGTGATGCTTTCACCTGTGGGACAGAACCATGCTGGCATGTGTGGGTCCCTCTAATCCTGTCAGCTGTGCTGCATTCCAGGGCTAGCTCTGACTTACTGTCAGCTTCAGCTGTTCTTGCAAGTACTTCTCAAGGTGAATCAGGCTTTACTAGTGTATGTCTCAAGGCTGTCTAAGTTGTGTCATATCACCAGGATTATGCTACATACGGTTAATCTGTGTTCTGTTTCTTTGAAAGGTGGATCGTATGTCTTTCCCGTGCGGTTGCACTAAAGAGGGGTGTAGCAATACAGCAGGTAGAATTGAATTTAACCCTATCCGTGTACGGACTCACTTTTTGCACACAATTATGAAACTTGAATTGGAGAAAAATAGAGAGCAGCAGGTTCCAGCACTAAATGGCTGCCACAGTGAGATAAGTGGACACACTAGTTCTATGAGTCCAGGACCCCACCCGGTTGAATATTCAATTGCAGAAAATTTTGAGATCGAAACCGAACCTTCGGCTGCAGTTATGCATTCGCAGTCAGCTGAGGACTTGGACAGCCCAGGGGAAGAGGAGGAAGAGGAAGATGGGAGTAGCTTTTGTAGTGGAGTTACAGATTCTAGCACGCAGAGTTTAGCCCCTAGTGAATCAGATGATGATGAAGAGGAAGATGAAGATGAGGAAGATGAGGAGGAAGAAAAAGCAGATGATTTTGTAGAAAGCATGGGCTCCCATGCCGATATGGTGCCTCTTCCCTCTGTCCTTTGCTACTCTGATGGATCTGCTGTGCATGAAAACCAGTCTAAAAATGCCTCCTCGTACTATACTAACTCTGCAAATCTGTATTACCAAATAGAGAACCATGTTGCTGGCACTGCTAATCAGATCAGTGAGACTTACTCAGAAAGGGATGCTGTCAAGAATGGTAGTCTTTCTCTGGTGCCTTACAGCATGACTTCGGAACAGTTCGTTGACTACACACGGCAATCAGAGGAAACGTTCAGCAGCCCTCATTACCCTTCTGCAAACCCCTCAGTGATTGTTTGCTGCTCATCTTCTGAAGGTGATAGCAGTGCTCCGTGTAACAGTTTATACACTGAGCATAGGCCTGGTCTCCCTCAAGTGGAATTTCACTCATACTTGAAAGGTCCTTCTGCAGATGGCTTTGTTTCAGCTTTGAATGGTGAAGGTTGTGTACAAGAGCACCCTGTTGAGAATTCCCTAAGCCTCCCAGAAAAGAGCAGACTGCACGAAGAATGCATCAAATCACCAGTGGTAGAAACGGTACCTGTTTAATAATAAAGTTATGATAGGACTGACCTCCTGTATTAAAATGCACTCACATTGGATTTCCTAGACTTTTACTTTTTTAAGAGGTAGACAACACTTGGACTCTAGTCAATGTTCCAGACACATTTTGTTTTCTCAAGCTACACTGGCAGTAGTATTGCACAAAAAGAGTTCATGTAAAGATTTAAATAATTCAACTGGCTTTTGCTAAAAATGAAATGCATAAGTAAAAAAAACCACACCCAATCTATTTCAAAGTAGCCTACCTATCAAAGTGCGTGAAACCTGCCAAGCTGTCTGAATCAAAGCTTCGTGGTTTTGATGGTCGGGCCTGTGCAAGATTGTTAAAAAAAGATACTTTGAAATAATCATCTTTAGAGTCCTAATTTTCAACATATCTGAAAAAGATGGTAAGTTTAATGTAAAAGTAACTGCTGTACAAAAAAAGTTTTAACTGTTCTGTACTGTATAGATTTTATTTATGGTAGTTTACTAATGTTTTGATAAAAATGAACAGCATGTTCATTTGAGCAGAAGATCCATAGCAAGTTACAAAGAGCGTGTCCACTTTTCATCTGGAGTACCCTGTATTGTTCCTGCTCGTTGGTTTGGGTTTTTTTTAAATACCATTTCTGGTAAATTATCTTGAAACACCTTTTTAGAGTGTACTATTTTCTCTTTTACTGGTCTTGACAAACAGAAGAGCCAGACAGGGAGCATTTACACCTAGAAAGGTGAAAGGTAGACAATCTTCCATTAAAATCAGTGGCATTCCAGAATTAGTACCCCTCTCCCTAAAAATGATCTTGTATATAATGGCAAAGCAGTAGCTTAAGCTTGCACAGCACCTTTTAGCCCAACAAACATTCAGATACTTATGCACTTTAGTGCCATTTTTGCAGTACTGTGTTAACTGCAGGAACTGTGAACTCTCGTGGAGAAATGCCATAGCTCCAGGCTCAGAGGTCTAGGTGAGATCTTAAAATGCATTGTAACAGACCGGTGTGTTTTTCCCAAGCCAGTTTATGAAATGTCAGTAGGTAATTTACAAAAGCAGAGTCTTGCTGATCAAAGTTTAAATGAAGCATGGAAAATGATGTGGAAGTGTCTTGAGTTCTCCAATGTTTAGCAGTTTTTATGGAATGCGAGACTGTCTTTTGTGGACGTCTGATCACCTCTCAAATTTGGAATCATTTGGTCTAATGAGGAAACATAGCTTCAGAAATTTCCTATCTGCTGAAGTTTGCAAGCAAAATAGCATGTGCATCATATGGATAGCTATTACCTTGTACTCTGTAATGGGTTTTTTTTAAAACGAAACAGGAATTAAAATACCTGCTGTATCTCAACCTGTAATTTATTAATGAACCTTGCTTTCTTCTAGAAAAGGAGGCATAGGAACCTGCTTTTCTCTACACTGATTATTCTGCATTGCCTTATTTTGATTTCAAATTCTATTTTAACACTTTTGTTCTTCTAATATTGAAATTTTATTTACCATACATCAAGTGGGTTGAAATGTAGACCTGTCTTGTTTGTCAAAATAAGGATCAGCATCTTAGTTTTTAATCTGTGTCAAATCTAGATGGTTAACAGTATGCATGTAAACACAGTGTAAATTTTAGCTCTGTAACAGTGACTCTTCTGGTTAGAAGCTCTTTAAAACATCATGTACAGTACTCCAGTAGAAAAACTGCCAAATTTAAAATATGTTTTTAAAAAAAAAAAAAAAAGCTGACTTGTTTTTATATTAAATCTGGGCAAAGTGGTTTATCATTTTTATGCTAAAGTAGCAAAATATTTTTACTCCATGTAGTAACTGGAAAGGTTTTTTATTTACTTGTTTCCACAAGAAGTCCTACATGTTTTATATGAACTGCAGTGCAAAGTCCTAGTTCTCTAGGGCCTGGATTCCCCACTCACAGTATGTTCCACCTCCCAGGGCAGGGCAGCCATACTAGTTTGCTGGCTGAGCAGTTCCTCATAGTCACAGAACACTCCTCTGAGGGCTGAGTAGCCAGCCAAGCACACACATATTCTCCAGTTCCACGCAGCAAATACCTTTATTTTTAAAAAGAAACATATCAGTTCATAAAGTACTGCATCTAAGAACATTATTATTCTGTTCAGGATATTCTGTGGGCAGATGTAACAAGGCTCTGTGTCTATAGGAATCTGGCACTCACTCAACACCAGCACCAAAAGCACAAATCCCCTCCACTTGAGCTGGGATGATACCTGTGAATCAGTAACAGCTTTTTAACCTCAGAGTGTGTTGGAGGATCACACACACTTTACCAGGGTATTTCTCTCAGGGGAAAGTTAAATGAAATATTTTATTTCATTATTCACCCCCTTACTGAGCAATAAGTAAGTCTTTGTATGGGTCTGTGCTTTCACATGAAAAAATATATTTAATTATATTAGTAAGCACAGTGATTAAACTTCATAAAATAAATTTCAGCTGGCTTAAAATACTGAGATGAGGCTATTTAATTTTTCCAATTGGCACAGGCTTCAAACCCCAGGCCTCCTTAATATTAGCATTTGTATAAACTTTTAACTACTTAGATGTATATGTTCCATGTCACTGGGCATGTCAGGGTTGACTTCTCAAGCTTGTAGCACAGGATAACAAACAGCAGCTCTCAATAGATAGGGTAGTGAAGGCAGTGACTAGAAGAGGAACTTGTGCTATACTTTTTTCTTTTATTTAAAGTAGCTGAAACTAAAATGAGAAGAATAAAGATATATGTTGAAAAATTATTCTTAACTACCTGGTAATAACATAGATAGTAATACCTTCTTAGATCTGATATTTTGTGATCAAGATTTGAGCTCAGGATACAAAGTAAACAAATCTTGTCTTGTTCTTGCAGCAAGTTGCAAAGTCAAGTCTGTGTACAATTAATTCATTGAGTATTTGTGATACTACTATACTCGTAGTATCGACAACCCTTCTACCAGAGATAAACTCACACTGAGAAAAAAAAACTAAGCAGAAACCTCTTTTTCTATACAGGTTAAACCTGTTCCCTAAACAATTCCATACCAGCAAATAAATCCAAGGCCCTTTTTCTAGCCAGTATATGTTGACTGGAGGGGAAAAAAAAATCCACAGCCCTGACCAAAACAAACATACCTAATTTAAGTCTACCTTCTAGAGCAGGATGTGCAAATCAAGTGAGAGTCAAGATTCCCACCCCTTAACTAGCCTTTGATGTTCTGTGTAGAAAAAAAAAAAGTAGTTGTTATATAACGAAAAATAAATTTAAACGAGGGCATTAAAAATATTTTAATCTTTTTTTTTTTTTTCTGGGCTAGGATATAATATAATACACAATGTGTCGCACTTCCCAGTTGGAAAAGATCCATGTTGATAGCCAGGCCTTTCCTTTTGGGTCAGCTAATTTCTGTGTGATGAAAGAATGATGTCATTAAGTAAGAACCAGCACTATTGCTCCTCTATCAACACAGTATATTGTCAACTCTCTTGGAAAAAATGCATTGTTGAAGGTTCTATAGAAAGTTTTACCTCATGTTAGCCATAGAACTAGACTGCTGCTGGTAAAATTGCACCGACTACAACTGTTTCTTGAGTGCTACAACTCATGCCCATGGGTACATCCTTAAAAAAAAACTGAACGCTGGTCAGTAAGTGTCTAATACTTCGTTTTGTTTTGCTTTATTTTTTGATGAGCTGTATGCCATTTAGATCAGAAGGTTCTAGATTGATTTGTAACACTTTACTCTTTTTCATTTACATGAGTTCTTGGTGATGAATCATAATCTGAGGCGCCAGTTAAAGCCACTGATTACACTATGACAGTAACCATCACTGGCTGTAACTGGCTGACGCAGCCTGCTCACTGAGCTGGTAACCCTGTCAGTTGGCAACACCTGCCTGCCTGTTGTCCAAGTGCTGCAGAAATTGCTTGTAGTGTTCCTGCCTTTGTTGCTCCTCACTGGATCACTAACTGATCCTGATACAGCTTCTGATCTTGCCTGGGTGTTGTGTTTCAGTAACTGTGCCAACAGCTGCTCACGGGGCCTGCCCTGACTCCTGTCTTCACCAAACAGTTTGTTACAGATCCGATACATACATTTGTATGCAAAAAAGAACATACATTACTTTGTGGGGTTTTTTTCTTGTTTGGTTTTTTTTTGTTGTGGGTTTTTGTTTTTTTTTTAATATATTTCAGATGTTTCTGACTCTGCTAGAAATGTGATATAGTGGATAGAAGCTGCCAGGCTCAGACAGAGGAGACCTGGGTTCTGTGGGCTTTGACTTTGTCCTGCTGTGACACATCAGTTCTCTATGCTCTGGTCTGCAAGGTGCTTGGAGATTCTCTGATTAAGAAAATAATTCTACAGAACAGGCTGTGTTTTATTTTGCCTGTTTTTGGCATCATAACTAAATTTTTGTCCTGCAAACTGTTACTTTCCCAAAAAAGTCCAATGCAGCTCAAAAGTAAATAGTACTTTTCTCACTCATGTGAAACACAACAAAAACAAGTGCTCCTTTCCACAGACCAGATTAATGAATGAAAGTCTTAATTAGAAGCGGAAGTCTTAAAGTAGATTAAAAGCTATATGGAATATAAAACATTTACCTGTTGAGTGCTTAACATTTCAGCAGCAAGATTGTTTGCCTGCACCATACTTAGCAGCAACAGGCAGTCTTATTCCCCTTGCATGTTTTCTTCTTTTGCCAGCTGAATTCTCTGTTGAAATTCCTTGTCTAGGCTGTTCCTGCAGTGAAGCATCTGCTGTTACTCAGAGCTAAAACAAGAGAGACCCATGATACTGTTATAAAAGACATCTGCTAAATAAGAAACTCCTGTGTTATAGCTCACGAGTTGTACAAACTCATAGTCATTGCACCAGTTGTTTAATTTCCTGAAGCAGTCAGGAAAGGGACAGAAGACGATGATATGGGAAGTCCTAAAGTGTTTAAAGGTGTTACACTTTCCCATTTAAGGAGTAATTCTATCATCTGCTTTATTATGGTTGCAGAACAACTGATGTAAAATACTTAGAAAAATTACAGTTAACTCAGAGAATATATTCTATAGAGTTTATTACTAAAATAATAAATCTGATTACTATTTTTTTTAAATGGTAGAAAGTTACTGTTATTTACAAAACAGAGTCTAGGTCATTAACATATTTCTTGGTAAGAGAAATCTCAATATTTGCTTTTTCAATTATTCCAATTAAAAAAAAAATAATCCTTAATTTTGCTGCTCTCTGTAATCACTGTCCTTGTACATCCTTGTTAATTGTCCATTTTCTCCAAGGAGAGTGAAATCCAAAGCACGAACCTTGTGATGCTTTAGTTGTAAAGATGTCCAAGTGAACCCTCACCTGAGTTCTTCATGCTTCCTGTTCACTCTCTTCCCATTCCTAGATCAGAGGCAGCTTTTAATTGTGTTGCTAATAAATGTGCCAGACTGTTGTTTTCACATTTGTGAGAACTTTCTGCTACCCTAATGGCTGATACCAAGAATATTACTTTTGATACAAAAATCCAATTAATGAAGCATTTGTTTTGCAGCCATAGTCTTTTCCTTATAATTCCTTCTTCCCTACATCTTAGTGTCAAGAAAGGTCTGTTGTACAGTAAGGCTTTTCACTTAAATCCATCATGAGGGCAACACTAGTATCCCCTGTGCTATCCATCCTTTATTTTGCTAAGAGAGTTCATTTTACTTTTCACTTACCATTAGCATGGAGAGAGACCAGAAGTGCAGTGAAAAGCTGTAAACAGGAGTCATGAGTGTGCAGTCCCAGGAGGGTGGGTGGGCTGCATGTGGGGAGGGATCTCTGCCCCTCAGGTTGGGCAGAGATGGGGCAGGGCATCCTCACTGTCTCCTGAGCAAAGGGAAGTGCATCATTCTTGATACAGCACAGCCCAATACAGGAAGAAAATTCAGGAGTAGGGAGAGCAGAAAACTGAGGGAAGCAAGAAGTTTCCTTCAAACTACTGTTGTGATTTTTTAAATAATAAACACCCTTTTATAAACTAAATGTTAATTAATTAAAAAGGAAGCATTACATTTGTATTCCTCTACTGCAGTATAGTCTTTATGGTTAGGATACCATAGAGAAAGCACTACTGAATAGAGAACCTTATTCATGATGCTCTGTATTGCTATTTCTCATTAGAGAAACTAATAATTCTTCATCCAAATCTGTGGGAAGGGGGCAAAAACACGTCAGAAGGCAATCTTCCATTTATTTATTCAGTTATCTTAATTTGGATCTTAGTACAACACTTTGGTATTTTATGAATAAATGTAAAATAGAACCAAGTCAAAAGTTTACCTCACATGTAGTTTCTTCTCTATCTGTGCTCGATTTCAATAAGCTGTGAAGACTGGAGTAGCTTTTCTCAATGGACAGGAATAACTACTGAAGATACAAATGAATACCTCTGTTCTATCACAAGGTTCAAGATAATTCTTTGTCTTGAGGCAGGGTGTGGCTACACCCTGGAGTGAAGGGAGCTTAGAAAGGGCATTTTAGATTAAATGAAGGATAAAGGCAAGAGGTAGATTAATGAGAACATTTTCTTCTAAAGGGCAAAAGTAAACATTATATACAAAGCAAGGAAGGAAAAAAGGAAAGTAAGATATCCCCAGAACAAGGATGGAAAAGTATATATGCACTACAATTTTGAACATGTTATACCATAATATTCTATTATTTAATATATTTTAAAACAAACAGCACAAACAGGAAACACCATTTTTCTCTACCAGTTGTATACAGGCAGATATTAAATAAAAGACTTATCCAAAAGCATGGGGTAAAAACTACCAAGAACAGCAACATCCTAGAAACATTGCTACCATCTCTTGTCTTTGCCTGTGTCAAATGCAAAGTCACGTTCAACATCATTCTAGTTAACTCTACTCCCAGGCACTAAGAGCAAATCATTAGCATTTTAGATTGGGATTTTCAATTGAGAGTACATTATTATGGCAGCTAATTCTTTCAGGTTTTTCCATCTTAAACTTTTTAAAGTTGTTCTTTAAGAATTATATTTTGGGTTGGATTATGGATGTAGGTCAACCTTGCTGAGGGACTGGGGTATCAGTGTAACAATGGAGCCATCCATTTGTGAGTCTCTGACAACAGCTTGAGCAGGAGTTTTTCACCTTCTTCAGTGTGCATTGGCAGCTCGCTCTCTTGAAATAACACCAGAAGCAGGAGGGCTGTTTTTTTTCCCAGCCATTTGCACAAATACCACCCTCTCAGTTCTCACCTAACAATGCCCATGCAAACAATGGCTAGTAACTGGGCCCTGCTTTGGACTGACTGACTGTAGGCACTTCTATGGAAATACGTCTGAAGTGTAGTTTGTGAAACATGTTAAAAAAGTGTTTGTTGTAAAATACACGCTAGACATTTAACAGTGCAAAAATAGTCAAAAGCTGTAGATTTCAAATCCTTTCCTAAGAGCCTCAGCCTGTAATGTCTTAGTAGTCAATCTTTTGAGTTAAATTGCATTCTGTTGTAATAACTTTTTCAAATAAAAGTATGAATACAAATGTACTTGTTAATACCTGTTAACAGAAAACATGGCAACTGGTTACTTACTTACTGCATTTTTTCATGTTCGAAGTGTTCTCATTGTTTTAACAAATACAAACTCTGTAACATTTACACCATCTAGTCCAACCCTGTCTTTTGGGAGGTTCATCTCCATGTATATATAGAAATCTACATATATATTTGCTCCTAAGAATATGAAATTGCTCTTGAAATTTTTGTTGGCAAGTGGCAATTAATACACCACGGCATGGATTCAGATGCACTGGATGGTCCTTCAGATGTAATACATTGGAAGGGGACTAGTAAAACTGTGGTGTAAATGAAGCCATTTGTTTGAAATTTGTACATCTAACTTAACATAATTACTGTTCTCAAAAGTTAGTAAAGTACTTAACATTTTACATTACGGATAATCTTGCATAGTAAAGTTATGGAGATCTCAACAGTAAAGCAACATATTTAATTGGACTGCTGCTTTTAAACTGTTTGAAGAAGTAAAGGGAAAGTTCATCTTAGAATCTGTACATGGAAATAATTTTAAGCTTCATGACCTACACAATTCCTTAATTTCCTTTCTTTTTTTTAAACAACTTCTAACATCAGAGATGCCAAAGGGTAATATAAGCTACAATAATATTCAGCAGAACTTAACCTAAACCTTATGTTGTAATAATTTATTCAAATTAACTGTATTCTTCTGTATTTATATTTTCAGTATTTATTCTGAATGATGTGGATTTGATGTATTTATTGTGGCTTATTACTGCAGTGTATATATTACAAAAATGAGCATTTTTATGTCTTAACATTACGTTTTTTTGTCAGTTAGTGGCACTTGTATCGGCTGTATTTTTATTATATATTGTACAATATATATTGTCCATTTGTTTGCAATGAAGTAAAACAGGTTTCTACGTTACATCATGGCTGACAGTGCAGTGTGCATCTTATTTCTCCTCTGCAGGCACTAGACATTCCTCTCAGCTAACGGAGTCAGAATTAGTACTGCACCTCCTCCTCCAGACCTGCAAAGCCTCTAAAGATGCTCTGTGAAATTTCAAGCATTTCTCCCATTCCTCAGTCTGATAGTGTGAAGACACACAGGGGGGTTATTTGGGTGACATTTTTGTTTTAAATTCAATCAGTATATAAATACTTCAGAAATGAACAGGAATGCCTTGTTAGGTATATCCCTTTGCCCTTTAATGATACTACTGCCTACAGTTATTTTGGCCAATGGAATAAATTTCACAATCTTCACCTATGATGGTGAATTTAACCATTTTGGATATAAATTAATGAAAGAAGCGTTTTCAAGAGCTTTTGGAAAAAATTTTGCAACAGCAGCTCTCTCTGGTGGACAGTTTGCAAACATACCATTTCAATGGCTACAATGGCATAAGAACACATTGTTAAGTTTCAGGACAACTGCTTAATTTGAAAACTGCTGGACAACACTGCTTCGTTATGAAAATAATTATCAATCATGAGTCTCTGCCATCTTTTCATTCTGACAGTTATTAAAATGGAGCTGTATATTTGTAAAAGGTAAGTTGTCCTTAAGTGGGCATTGATGACATTACATATGGCTAAATTATTTTATTTACAAAAACTGATAAAGATCAGATGTTCTCTAGACTGCTAAAAAAAAAAAAAAGGTTCTCATGGGATTTAAGGTAACATTTTAATTTGTTAGGAATTACACCAAATTGAATCAATTAACATCTGCTAACAGACTGGTTTTTGCACTGCTTTGAGGTATGGTTAACTGTGCTGCTCTGGGGCTTGCTCAGCCATACTGACACAGAACCATTTTGTGAAACAGCTTACAGTGGAGTTCTGATTCAAGACATCATCAGGATGCCAGCTCAGAAATAAGAGACTTAACACTAAGGTTGAGGTTTGGTCTATTGAGTTGGTCTATTAATAGTACTCATGCAGTTCTATACTCACATTAGTGTAAATCAGCAATTACTCCCAAAGGTGAGGAAACACAATCCTCAGGTATGTTGAGTCCCACTGCAGTTAATGGCATCATAACCATAACCAGGTAGAGCCACAAACATCCAGTAGGACCTCTTGTTCATGGCCAGGAGTGGCCTGAAGCCACAGGACCTGAAGACCCAGAACATTCAGGACCTGCTTTGTCCTCCTGGGAGTAATGCTTGAGCTGTCCTTGCCTGAAATTAAGATGCCTTCAGCACTTACAATTACTTTCTTGGGTGTGTAAGAAAGCATGGTGAGATGGAGGGTGGTTCTGCTGCTATTGCTTTTCTGGTAACCTGCAGCAGTTTACAAAGCCATCTTACTGATGGAAAAAAAAAGATTTTTACATGCTGTATATGCAAGAATAGTTCTTTTTTCCCCCCTCCACAAGGGTAGAGAAAAGCATAATTCCCTTGCTAATAGTGCTTTAAACTTTAAAAAGCAGTAGAAGAGCCAGAGAATCCCCTTCAGCAAACTTTCAACATGCCACTTATGTGAACATGGACAGCATCCAGAAAAGATGTAGATAATGTGAGGCACTTGGAAGATGTTTCAGCTGTTTTTTAGACATATAATCTAGCACCTAAGAAAAAAGAACAAACAAACAACTATAAAAATCTTCAATTTGATTAGCTTAGAGAAAAAGGCTTATGATTTACATTCCAGTGTGTACTATGACCATAGTGTCTGCATAAAAAATGAAGATGGTTGCTGAAAGAACAAAGCCAAATATTTTTGATAGCAATTTCAGCAGAAATCTGCAAAGGAGTTTTGGAAGGAGGCTGGCATGATACGATGTGGTGTGTAGGCCAAGGGAAATACAATTGATTTTAAGCTGGTTAAGGTGTGATGATAGATGACCATAGATTAATTTATAGTGAAACTAATTATTGCTCTTATGTCATTCCTAGAGAGTAGTTTGTATTATGCAACAAATGCTAATTGGTTTCCAATACTACAATGGGATTTAGCTTTTACAAGCTTTTGTTTGTATGATTTAAAGGCATACCACTAACTGCCCTATGTAGGCAGACTGCAGAAACCATTTTTAGTTCCACTTTTTGGTGGAGTGGTACAAGCTGCAGATAATGTCAAAACAGCTTTTGTAGAAAGAGATCTTCTGCTTATACTGGAAATCACCATGCAAAAAGCATTTTTCATTCTATTTCTTCCAGCATTCACCTTGGGCTTTTGACTACAGTCCCAGGCAAGTATTTGCAATGCACACTGCACATTGTCTTTGTTACCATGCCTCTGCCTCTTCCTTCCCTTTCACATCAAAGGCACAGGCTTGGCCCTCACCTTGCTTGGCCTTTCCATGGCTCTGTTTTTCCCCAAACCCCGTTTTTCTTGCTCCAAGTTGCTGCCAACAATTAGGCTCTGCTCCTGGCAGAGCTAAAGCAGAAGCCCAGCTTTTAGGTAGGCCCAGCCAACCCGCAGATACCAATTTGGTTCGACAGCCAGCAAAAACATTGCAAGGCTACACTTTAACCACAGGCCACAAATAAGTCAATAGGTAGCCTTCAGCTCTGATGTTCCAGTCAGCTGCCAGGATTCACCCTGAGCTCACCAACTTTCTTTTCCTTACTCCTTTTTCCTCCTGATACACATTCCAATCCTTTTTGAAAATATACACAAGAGCTCTTGGATTAACTGTCAGGCAGATATAGTCAGTGAGTCCTTCCTGCTCCTAGAGTAGCACCTCAGGCAAGTGCACTGTGTCATTGTGACCTGCTGTCCCTGTTAAATTACACATCTTACTATGTCAGAGATATTCTTCCCACCACAGATTTCCAGATTCCTTGCTACTTTACTTTTCCAGCTTTTCCTTAAACTGCCCTTCACTTGCACTTCAGTCCCACACTTAAGCCTAGAGGAACCTGTCCCCTGCTTTCCTTGTCTTCCCTCCCACATCCTGTCTTTCTCCCTCATGTTTCTTACAGTCTGCAAATTGTATTATGAATTTTGGACTAATTAAATATGTTAGGCCAGAAAATAGTATCAAAAATTAAATAAATATCTTAAAATGTTAGATCAAAGATTTTCCCTGTCCACAGCTAGAACCCATAACAACTCAGTGACCTAACCCATACCTAATCTTAGTAGAAAACTGAGAACCACGTACATAATGTTGCTGTATCTGCAAAAACACAGTCTCAGATTACCAACTAGACAAAACAAAAAAGAAGTGGAGCTCCTCTGGCGCTGCTCATGAAGAGATTCCTAACGCCAAGTGCCACAGAGCACTTGTTTCCTTGCAATTTAAATTAAATTCTGGTTTGGAATGCTACCTCTAAAAACTGGTAGTAAGTAGATAAATGATGTTTCATACTTGCAAATTTCAACCTGACAAGTTCATAAAAATAAATGGGTTTCATGAAAAATTCCCCTTTAGTGGTATTTAAAAATAATATAATGCTATATAATACTAACCAGGAACTAAAAGAACTCAAGTCCTTTTAAACAGTTATGCTAAATACCCTGTCTTCCAGAATAGGTTCCTTGAACATTCCATTTCATACCTGGGGGTCACCGCAGCACAGCTATCTATGTATAAATGTCCCATCCTCTATGCATATTTGTTGAACAATTTTCTCATTGACCTGTATCCAATTTTTCCTCAACTCCTCCTCCAGTTTGTCAAGTGCATTTGTTGCCCTTCCAGTATTGATCTGCAAAAGTAATAAGATTACTTTGTATTTCATTACTGAATTATGGAGACGTTTATCAGAGGGCACAGGCAGATCTTGGTGCGATGCTGTTCAATGCAGCCTTCCAGCTTCACAGTGGTATTAATCACACTTACCAGTACAGTCTTTTCAACAATTTCTGTCCATGCTGTTGTGATTTATTTCAAGTCATACAGTTTTAACATTGTAGAATATTCTCACAGGTGTCACCAAAAGCCTCAGAGCAGGCAAGACATTACCAGACATGATTATCAAGACAAAAAAATAAACTGTCTTAAATTCATGCTTCTGACAAATTCTTGATGGTCCTTGCTTATGCACTTGTCTTTTCGCTGGCTTAAAACTGCTAAAAGAATTTCTCCTTGCTTTTCTTCAAAAGCTGAACTCATTAGTCAGAAAGTGTTAAATTAACCAGATCAAGCTCCTTCCACTTACTAGAAATAAACACCCCTATATCATCCATCCATCCATCCATCCATCCATCCATCCATCCATCCATCCATCCATCCATCCCTCCCTCTAAATTAGCATTTATCTGTAATGACATTTAATATGACAAAAGGACAAATTTAATACTAGTATATTTTATCCTATTTGATCTTTAATATCCACCACCTTCAAATTTATTTTCAAGCTTTACATTTGGTTATGCAGCCAAATATTTTTGTCTTCTCTTTAAAAATCTGACTTTCCTTTTGGTAGCTATGACATTTTTGTTAATCTGCTCCCTCTTACAAGTATAATACTTGAAGAAATACTAATAATTTCCTAAAATATTAGCTGCATCTGACCAGGCCTGATCTTGTTGCTCAACTTTCCACTGCTACATGCAACCTTCTTGAGATTCAGATGATTAACGAGTTAATTATTAGGTTGGTTGCTATTACATTTCTGATTTTCTTCCATTTGAATAGATACTACAGATATTCAACACAATTATTTTGACAGACTGCAAAGTCTATGTACCTTTTTACCTTTGATGTTTCCCATCCCTACCTAAAAACAACACTGGCACTTCTAGGAAATGGTAGGTCTTTTCTTTGTTTATATTCTGCTGCTTCCTTCCCTTCCTAGAGGTTAATTATTTCAGTTTTATAGCCATGTTCGTCCCATATCAGAACACATACACATTTAAGGTTACTTTTAAACTTACACAATTTGCATAAACCAGTTAAGTCTTCTCCAAATCAGGATACAAAATTTTATTATGAAATCAAGTTTACCTTATTAAAGTGCAATTTTATATGACCACAGCTGCTTTAAGGTGGGATGGTCATTAATCTCACATTCATACCCTGAAGTAGATATTTTCAAGTAAGTGTAAATCTCTGTTCCTAAAGAGCACATTTCTTGTGAAGGAGACTTACCTTCATTAAAGAAGGCCTGAGATAATCACAGTCAGGTAACGGACATGATTAGTGACTGCAGAGGAAGACTAACCAAACAAAGACTGTTTAACAACTACACATCCATTGAAGTACACGAAGAAATACATGTATTTTTAAATAATCAAAGGAAGCCTATTTATAAAGTCATAGCTCTCCTTGATCTATTGAAGTATACTTGTGGATGCTTACAAGAATATAGTACAGTATATCATGAAGAGTTAGCAGAATAGTTAAGAAAGGCCATGATCTCACTCGGACTGATAAAACTGAGGTCAGTCCTTTGTTAAAGGGAAAACAGGAACAATAAGAAAAAAAATCAACAAGAAATCATTCACACAAGAAATTATGTACAGATTACATTAGAAACCTGTTAAGTAAACATTGCTTGAATCACTAAAAGGTAGTGAAAAAAGTGGATTTAGTAGATAATGTATTTTAAAAGCAAGGGTGACCAAAATGCTGAAAAAATATGTTAATGTTAAGCAGCTCAAAAACCTAGCAAGATGTAACTGTCATAAATTTTGAAGTTCATTAAATAAAAAATACCAACTATACAAAAAGTTCTGTCTAAACAAAAGAAGATTACTATCAGAATAAGTAGATTTCCCACTAATCATACATACATATTTCAGTAGGAGTGATATTTTTTTTTCTTCTACAGAAGAACTACTGAACTGTTACAAGCTGAGCACAGTGTGGTAGCCTATTTGGCTTTAACCTGAAGGTCAAATATTTTCAAGGAACTTAAATACTGAGAAACATTCACTGAGAAAAGTAAATGTTAAAAAAACCCCAAAAATTAAGTCAACCACTTGAGCATTAAAATACACATATAAAATGTCTTGGGTTTCAGATAGTATACAATAATCTCTTCTAACTCTACAAAGAAAACTAGTCTTCAGAAGTACTTACAATATATGGAAAAACAA
Organism: Ceyx melanurus; assembly: GCA_024611195.1. Classification (NCBI taxonomy): domain Eukaryota; kingdom Metazoa; phylum Chordata; class Aves; order Coraciiformes; family Alcedinidae; genus Ceyx; species Ceyx melanurus. The sequence goes on along the minus strand of JANHGL010013206.1, from coordinate 18,689 downwards.
TATACATGTGGTCCCTGTGGCGAAAGAGGACTATACGATCCATGAATCAGTGGTCAACATATAAAGTCTATAATAGAAACATTGTAAACATTTTAAGAAAACTGTCAATTATCTTTGGCATAACAGACTCCTAGAGTATCTGTGATAACACATTTTATATCCAGCTTAAGCAGGAGGGAAAATAAATTGTTTAAACATTTTGCAGTTAAAGTATGCATTGTTTAAAATGCTGTATACATACATTATCACAATCTAGTATGGATCTTTACTTTTACTAAAATGCTTCTGGCCTGTAACTATCAAATCTTAATTGTTCTGGCCAAAAATCCACTTCTGGAAAGGGTCTGATGGATTACAGGATGTCAAACTTGGATGTTCTCCGTTTCCTGTAAGGCACATATGTAGTGCTGCATTGTACAGTGTCTGATCCTAAAGTGAGAAAAATAAAAGGAGGAAAAAAAATAAAGTGAATAACGAGAATACTATTTCTTCCCACTATTCTTTTTTTTTTTTCTCCAAGTTTATTTTTTTTAAAGAACAAGGCCATACACATAGTGCAGACTGCTAGCAAACATTAATAGTATGCAAGTGGTAAATAGTGTTTTAGGAAAATTAAAAAAAAAATAAATTTCAAGAAATACAAAGCATTTGGATTGATTTCCAGATGGATGCCCAGACACACTCTCTAAATGATGTCCTTTTAGTAAGTGACATTTCTACTTTCCATTGAAAATAGTGAAATCATCAAATTTTGGTCTGGTAATTGAAAAGCTGAAATTATCTACTATCCCCTCCCAGAAATGAAGTAATTGTGCAGTCTGAATACCTTTTGATGCACCCACTGTTCTTCTCTGATGGCAAAGGTTTTCTGGCCTTTGTAGTTACACTCGCGGAGCTGCACAGGCCCTTTCGCAGCACGCAGGCAAAGCTCCTTCTGAATGTTGTGTCGAATTTCATGGTGTGCAGAATATTCAAAGTACTATTTAAATAATAATTAAAATAAATCAGTAAACACAAACAAGAATATTAAACTAAATTAACCCTTTTCAATTCAAATAGACTTTTGTTATTTGACAATTTGAGACTACAGAATAATTTCTCTGATTTTATCATACACAATTTGAAGATGTTTACAGAACCAAAAGTGGGGCTTTTTTTGTTGGTTGGTTTGTTTTTTTTTAATACTAATACAAGTACTTAAACATATACATTTCAAATGACACTTGGTGCATATGCATTACGATGCAAGATCTCTCTGCTTTCTTACCTGGGAATAATATATAATCCCAGGAGCCAAACAGAGAGAGGAGATAGCTGCATGGATAACTTACATTTTTGGTGTATCTTAATTTTTAAAATCCATAATTAGATTTTTTATTTTTTCTTAGAGCAACCAAAACCCCCTATCTGTCACACTGAACAATACTGATTGCTGCATGTTGACTTTTGCTGCTTGACCTAAACAATACATGTTAGCAATAGGATGCTGTTATATTCTGTTGTGACCCAGCCATTAGAAAAGTCATATAAGCATATATTTTGAGTGAATTTTACCACTATTTCCTGACAGCAGAGTACTCTTAAGGTTCAGGAATTCTAGGCTATAATTCCAGTCTTAACAGGGATTTAATTCTAACAGTTACAGACACAGCTGTCCTTTTTATACCTCTAGTCCTATACCCTACAATCCTGGTCTCCCTCCCCACTACCACTGTTTCTTGGCTCCATATGTCAGTCTCCTTCACCATATCTTTCCTTTGACTATTCTACAAAGACTAGACTCAGTTGTCTCACTGTAGCCTTCAATTCTCTGTCCAACTGGTCAGCTTCCACCTCCTCATTGCCTTGGCATCAATGGGAATAGCACCAAGGAACAAACCGGCATCTCACTCTAAGTCTCTACACCCAACATTGCTCCCTGAAACAGGTACTATTTAATGACCTGCCTAGTCACTTAGCTCTCAGACATAATAATTTACTCTAAATCTGTTAATCTGACTTAATCTGTTCTGATTTAGCTTTTGAACTCCAAAATCTCTGCAAACCCTGAAAATCCGACTTGCAACGTAGTTTTAAAACTTCATTAATTTTTGGATGTTGAGATGCATCTTAGACAGAAATATTCCCAGCCCCAGAACAGTCTAAAATGCTAGAATGATAATTAATTAACGTATAACTCTGAAAACTGGGTTCTCTCTTCCACTCCCACTTCCCATTTCAAATACATGGATAAACACAACAGGTAGAATGGACAATTCCTGCCTACACTGCTAAAGTCTGGTAAAGAACATAAAGCAGCTGAAAATAGGGTATTGTAATGAGAAAGGTTAATTAAGTAAATATGCATATCTCTTGAGCATTAGCAGCAAAACCTATATTAAAATTCTCTGCAGGCTGCCATTTAAATGGATTCAGACTCTACTATGGCTGAAGGAAACACAAACCCCACAGTGCTTAAAAGCCTAGAGTTTAGTACAGCCCAAGTTACTGCTCCCAGGAGGTGACAACAGAAGCATACAGCAGATCTCTTAACAGAATGCCTTGGTACAGTGTTCCCACACTAATAACTCTGACAATGTGAACAGGATAATGTTGTATTACTCCACAACAGATTTTTTCAAAGCTCAATACTGTAGGAGTTTAACAGGGTAGTTTTTACTACTGTAAGTAGTAAAAAATTACTTACTAATCTAAGTAGCATCTGCCACAAAAATTGATTAGGAAAACATAAAGTAACTTGGCCCTGTGTCTGAGTTTTCACAGTGCCATCAAAGGATGGTTTTGAAGATTTAATTTAAGAAAAAAAAAAAATTAATAAAATCAACTATACTGTAACAAAACCTTGTAAACTTTTGTTGACCTCTAGTTATTAAGGACCTAAAATTAATAAATTTTATTCACCAAGTAACTCTTTAAGGCAACAAAGAACTTTTCATTCTTGACAGGGAAGGAGATGTCATTTGTATTACAGTGGTGCCTGAAGAATTCAGTATCTGACACCTAGTGCAAGTAACACTGCAGAAGAAACGAGCCCCATTGCTGCCTCCAAGAGCTACATGACTGCTCCTCTTGGACAAATTCAATCCCATTATTCACTTGCATTAGCCAGTACAGGATAGACCACTTTGACCTCACACTATGAGGCTTCAAGCATGATAGGGAAGGTGGCTCAGGCCTGGACACTTGGTCTCCCACTGGCCGGATTCCCACCAACATCTTCCTTGACAGTGCGAGTCCTGGTGGCAGAGAAAGAAGCAATAGGAGGAAGCATAAGGAAAGGAAGAACTAAGACAACACTCACAAGAAAGTAGTAAGGGTAGGATGGAAAGGTTTTGCACAAAAAGGTCAAGTGAAGCAGTGCAATTAGTTTAAAAATCTGAATGCTGAACATAAATGTTAGAAGTGGGACACAAGATGAAGGGCAGTATGAAAATTTCCCTGAACAATATATACAGGAATTAACTCTTAAAAAAAACCAAAACACTTTCATATTTAAAATGAGTCCATTTCTCTAAAATAAATGAAAAGCTTTAATATGATACAGTTTAATAGATTACAAAAATCAGGTTATCAAATATTTTACCTGATTTCCTCCAAGTCCATGACAAGAATACATAATTAATGGTTTGCCACCATGGTTATTTTCACCCACATCCAGGCACATGCGGTTACCTATATTTTTTAACTAAAATAATGATGTTATTAGAAAAAAAGTAATAAAGAAGTTCAGTGGGAATGACAAAAAAATAAACTGTCTTATTTGTATACAAAACTGACCTTCGGTTTAACAACAATTAGAACTGTTAAATCACTTTTACTTTCTGTTATGCTCAAACCTAAAAACCCTGGTGTCAGTTAATCTTTTCTAACCAAAAGACTACTACATTATGGTTGTTTAGAGCTACACACTGTGAATTATTAGGCTACTGCTGTACCAGGTCACTGTTATTCAAATTAGAATTCCAACAGACACACAAAATATTAAAAATAGAATTATTAATTTATTATTTTTCTTTTGTTTCAGCAATGCAATGTATAGGAAGTTACATGGCAGAGGAAATGCAATGGTCTTTGAAGAAAACATAACTATAAACATTTTTTTTTTCCTCATCATAAGCCTAATTTTAAGAGGCAAACAGCTGTCCAATTTGCCTTATTAACATGAAGTAAAATTCTCTCAGACTTCTTACTCTGTAAGGCTAATTTTACCTTGATAATTCAGGAAATTTCTCACCACTAGCTTAGTACTTTTCTGTCACTTTAATGCTTAGTGAGAGGCAGAGTGTTACTTATCTTGGCAGGCCATAAAATCCCATTGAGCAAGGCTAGTGATAGTTATTAAGAAGCTTTTCTTAAATTTCATATCGCCATTGACAAAACTATAAACTACTCAAATACCAAGCTATGCAGGACAGATTCTTTGTCCAGAGTAGTGACAGAAAACCTAGAGCGGTTGATGTTAGTTAAAATGTAATGCTACAGTTAAGGTAGCACAATAGATTAGCAAACTCCCTGGAATATGAAAGACTATAGAAAATAATGAAAATTAAACTTACATATCCAGAAAACAAAGGATTTAGGTCTGGCACATACGCTTCTGGATAAACATTACGGAGATACCAGGTAAAATTCTTACACTGCAGACGCTGCCTTAAATCAAGTCTTTTTGAAATGTCTCCAAATGTCTTCTGTTAGAGGAAGAGAAGGAATGATGGAAGAGATGTTATTAATATAAATTTTGTACATATAATCCTATGATATTCTGTATTGTAGCATTAAACATGTTTTAAGCCTCGTGTTGATTTTTTAATACTATAATACTAAAGCTACTGTTGTATGTTTTTCAGTGTTATAACACCACTGACATCCTACCTGCAGCATTTCACAGCACATGCAAGAAAAATACATTGCAAAATGAAAACAATGGAAGTATCCTTAGTCTGAAAAGAGTTTTAAGATAGTGCCATGACATGGGAAAGTACAAACAAGACAACAGGGATGACATCTATAAATCCAACATCTCACTAAAAAGAGAGAGTTGCTGTAATGATCAGGACTAAATAATTAGCATAATAGTCAATACAATGCACAATCCCCCAGTCAAAATTATTTTTTTCTAGCTGCTAAACATGCTTAGGAAATCTAATGCTATTAGTGATAAAAGAGTCAGAAAACTGTATCATATGAAGGGATTAAAAAAAATGGCTTTTCTAAGAAAACTCTATATTCCAGTTTAGGAAAGACCACAGTTCAGAAAACTTACAAAAATAAATAAGCCAACACCCCCAAAATGCTTTTTAAGTAAAAATACTAAGCAGCTTGAGATTTATTAGATATATTTTCTCAAAAATAAGTTAGTTGGCATTTTCTGTGCACAGTAGCTTTTCTCATGCTCTTCTGGTAGTTTCGATAGCTGCTTAATGTAAACAATTCGGGATTTCAGAGAATGTATGAAAAAAATATTAAAAAAAACCAACCCTACTACACAAAACACCACCATCACCACACAAACACTTTAAGTTTTTTTCACGTGTGATGTGGATATAGCATTAAGCAAACTAAACTGTCTTTCACTAAAATGTCTATAATCCTTACATACTTTGTCAATAAATAACTTTTGCTCACCAAAACTTTCAACGCAGCAAGTGTGATTTCTAATACCACCACCACCACCTACTTGTTTCACAATTTTTGCTGCCTCTGTGTTTCTTCTGTAAAATATTTCTTTATATTCATCCATCCACACTTCTGCAAGGCGGACTTGATTGCGTGTGATCACCTGAGTACCTTTTGGGAAAGTATGGGGACTCTTGCTGCGAAAGACATGGCCAACAACAGAGCAAGGCATGATCTCCAACTGTCCACCACATTGCCATACCTAATAATAACATTTATTGTATAAGTGCACTGCAATTAGAATTAAAAAATTGGAAAAAAGTTCAACAATGTTATTGTTCACCAGAAAAAAAAAAAAAATCACTAGCAAGAGAGCACACATCAGGCATTCCGTAAGTTAATTTCTTTATCAGGTAACCCCTGGAAGCGTATAACTCGGATATCAACCCTAAATACATTGAAAAAAAAAACAACCAAACAACAAACATCAGTTCAGTGAGTATGCTTGTATTTCATAGGTTATTAATAATTAATTTTCCTTGTCTCGGTTGGCTGACTCAGCAAAGACAAGATTTACTAATAATTTGTCCTCAAAAATCCTATACACTGCCAATATAGAAACCACTGCTAATTAATTACTGAACTTACTCTGAAAGACATTTCTATGTTTTCACCTCCCCATATTTCCATTTCTTCATCATAGCTTCCAATGTGTTCAAAATAGTCTTTTGATATTGAAAAGAGACCTCCAGCAAAAGTAGGTGTTCTGCAAAAAGAGAAATTTACTGAGGAAGCCAGTAGTTTTCCTAAAAGATATACAGATATAGAAATATAGTATAGCTGTTCTATGAAGTTTTTATGCATTTGTCAGTGTTTCACAAAATTGATATATTTGCCTGGCATAGACAACACTTCCAGCAATTAAATCTGCCCACAACAAGTCTCATTTGACAGTTTTTTTGTCATTTATTAACTGGTTTAGACTAATAATTGCTGGTGTAAAATACAGCATCAAGAAAAATAAGTAATTTCTCTACATGAAGGAGAAGCAAAGTTATTTCAAGCAAAGTTATTACTCTTCCACCAGCAGCCTGTCTGTGGCCAAAGCACATAGAATTATAACCAAATGCACCAGTGTGAATCCAGTATTTTGAGGCTCTGAACCTTTGTTCAAGGGTGAATGAGAAGGTATGATCTGTGGTACTATCCCTTCTGACAAAATAAATAAATAAATAAATAAACTGCTTATTATGTTCCTAGAGTATATAGGAAAATGGGTAATGCAGAACAATTACTTTCTTAAGGACACTGTATTTTTATGAAAGATATACAATTTACAATATGGTTCATAAAGTATTACAAAAACCATCTAAGATGCTAAGACTTCTGATCGTACTCAGCTGAAGAACTAGTTCATTTACAAACTGATGTTCATCATGAAAAATCATGAAAACTGAAGGATTTAAAATATTATTCAACTTATGTTTACCTAATTGGATAGGTTTCATCTTTTCTTCTTTCATTTTCATGTTTAGGAAGAGACTCCCATCCAAATGACAAGCTCCAATCAAAATTTCCTCTGTTGTGGTTATGCCCATAAGGAGATGGCTTACTGAATTCAAATGTATTGAGATCTATAGAAGCAATATCAGGACTTACAACAGCAACAGGGTTCTCAGCTATTCGTGCCAATAATGGCTGTAACCAGCCATAAAAGCATTCACCTACGAAGGAAACAAGAACAAGCTCTGAGTTTTTCCTTTGCTGTGTTTTAACACACCTGCAGCAAGCCAAGCGGCACTGCTTTGAAATAGTATTGCTAGATATAGTTCCAATAAAACAAACCAGCAACAGGAAGGATTATACACTGCCAATCTTCAGAATTCACAGAAAATCTGCAACACTAAATCAAAGACAACAGTGTTATAAACCAGACCTGGCATAACTTCAGGTTACACTTACAATGAGCATCCAGAAAAGTAAGGGTCTCTCCTGTTGCCACTGAAGCTCCCAACAGCCGTGCAGTGATTAGACCTTTTCTTTCCTTTTGACGGACTACTTTAACTATCTGAAATTGTTTCACATATTCATCTAGTTTATCATGCAAGTATTCTAGAAAGATAAATCAGATTCAGCATATTCAGTGTAAATACATGCAATTGCCTAAAACTTTACATTATTAAACCAACAGGACAAAATATTGACACTAATCCACAAAATGAACTCAATATTGAAGTAATAGCAATTCCAAATTGCTGAATATTATCCTTAGGAGCTGAGATTTGCTGGAGGTGAGGGCATAGGAATAGGTGACTGTCAGAGAAGAGGAGATAGAACACTAGAAATACTCCAAAAGACAAAAGTGGTAACACTACATCTCTTCTGCAATATTGTTTGAGTATCAATTCAAAATCCATTTTGAAATCAAACAGACCATGTACCTACTTAGTCAAGTTATCTGCAGAACATGAAATTTTTTGCTTTAATAATGACATATTTTACACGGTTTTCAAAGGCTACACTGACAACAACAAAAGACACATAAAGAACTCCTTAAATGTGTAAAATTTGAGAAACAATCCCACATCTCTTATTAAACTTACCACATCATTTTCCTTCCTCTGCCCATCCTTAGTATTAAACTATACTACTGAACATTTCACATTCATGTTTGCCAGTATACTACAGACTTGCAAGAAGTGTAAATACATAAATATAAGCATGTATGTAGACATGTTCATGTGAAGTTAAGCATATGAAGTTTTTTGAACTTGTATTTGTGATCACACTCAATATATATACATTCATTTATTTTTAACAGACAGCATGAGTACTGAAGATTCCATTTCCATTAAATAATTTTGCTTTCTACAAAAGGCATTTCCCTTCATAATAATGAAATTAATTTGCATAAAGACAATGACTATGATAAAATGCAAATTGCTACAAGCACTGGCCAATTTATCCTTTGATACTTTGTTCTATAAATTGTAATTGGTTTGAAGCAGAAATTACAGAGCTACTTGTCATGCAACCAGTTATGCAGTTTAAGCAGCACTAGATTGGAATAATCAGAAAAGAAGTTTAAAAAGCATTTAGAGGACAAGAATTTCATATCTGATTACCTTATGAAAAAAGATGGAGAGAACTATTTAATGCTTTATAAAAAAAAAGGAACAAACCCACTTAGAATACCATTATACATGTGAATGGTGGTAAAGAGATCTCTTTAAACCAATTTATCTTCAATCCTAACATTTCTTAAATTAAAAAAAAAAAGTAGATCCAGAGAAAACAGAAAGGCTTCTTACCATCTGCACTGGCATCATCCACCAAAATAATCTCCTTTAGCAATATGGCAGGAGATGTATACATCACACTGTGAACAGTTCTGAGTAGAGTGGACCATGCTTCATTATGAAAAACTATTATAATACTTGTGGTTGGCAATGGTGGGCAACGCTTAAACTTCTGTTCAATACATCTACGAATTAGAAAATACCAATTTTACCAAATGGACAAAACGGTTTGACTTGAACTCTTAAAAGAAACCCATCGCCTTCTAGTACAAAGCTAAGTATGGACATCAAATATTGAAGCTTCTCCACCTTCTATCCCAGTTTTGGAGCACAAAGTCAGGTGTTCCAACTGGACAAGCTGTACAAAATAATAAAAATCCCATTTGAACAAATGACTCAATTCTGCTTCTCTCCCACATTTCAGTATATTTCATTATAGCACCCAGGGCTATTCTATTGAGAGCAGCAGATTCTGTGCTGCAAAATCAGACTTGAAGTCACCATTAATGTTGAATCCTAAAAATGCAAGGGAAAATATTTATTAGAAAAATGCAGAGTATGCAAGAAAAAACAGATCTAATTCAGAACTTCAAAATTTTGTAGAAATACCATATTATCCTTAAAGCAGTATATCCAGTTCAAGAGAAACCATTTTAAAGCCACAATTTTTCAAGATCTATGTATTCTAAACGTAACTTTAAATCAAATTGTGAGTCAGGATGTCAAGACAACACTTCTGTAGTTATAAGCAGAAGCTTTCTGTTAACTGCCTGTCAACTTTAGAGACTGGAAGACTCCCCAGGGCAATTATTACAACTACTGCCTCACAGAATACATGGGTGAAAACTCATTAGCTATGCTCTGGAACAGGCTGCCCACGGAGGTTGTGGAGTCTCCATCTCTGGAGACACTTAAGACCCGCCTGGATCTGTTCCTGGGTGACTTGGTCTAGGTGATCCTGCTCATGCAGGGGGGTTGGACTAGATGATCTTCTAGGTCCCTTCCAACCCCTAATATCTGTGAATCTGTGAAAAGGTAATTCTGAGCTGCACCACACATGATGTGATATACTACCAGCAGCAGCACAGTAAGGTTAGTCACAGCTGAAACCACATAATCTGACAGTGACACAGACTGCTTATAACCAAAACCCACCCTATCCCAGTCCTGCAATCTTCATTAATAAAATGTTTAAATACGACAAGATTAAATGTTCCACCACCTTGTTCAACAGATAAGAATTCCCAATTCACTTAATTACGTTGGTGGTTTAATGAACAGGGTTGGGGAGGGAAAGGGACATAGTGTTTAAATTGGGAAAAAGTTTGGTTTTATACTAAGTAAAACATAGCAGGCTTCCAGAAAGTCGCTCAAAAATTGTAGCTTAAAGGCAAAAGCAAAAGCCTTATTTAAATTGGTTGCATTGAATTCCAAACCATTGTTTTGGAAAGAAAGAAGTGAGCCTTTCTAAATATTCTTGGCTTTTGCACTGTAGATCATTATGTACAGCTAGGAGACTTTGCTGAACTATCACCTAATGCTGAACTCAAATCACTTAGCAGTCTGCACTTGGGACAAGTTTTTCTGCTATCAGGACATGCACATTTCAACATACTCAGGAGGTCGAGTGTCTGGTCCAAGATCTCGGTGTAAAGAAATCCTGTCACTTGCAAAGGCGTTGAAGCAGTGCTTTTCTTCTCCACGCTGCTTCTCTTTCTGTTCTTCTGAATTCAAGTTAATGGTTTTAAATGCTTTACCAGAAGCTCCAGGAGCATTAGGATCTTGAAGAGGTCGATCTAGAAAGGGTTTTAGTTCCACTGCAGTATAGTGTCCTGGCAAACAGTGTTTCTCTCTAGGAATCTTAGTTTGCCTGACAGGTGCTTTTATCTGCATTTTTGGCTTTGCACCTTTGATATTGTTCATAGCGTTTAACACGAGACCCAATACATGGCTTTTCTTTCCAACAACTGGCTCAATCCCTCCTTCATCTTTGAAATCTTGAACACCCACTTCTCTTTGTAATAAAACTAAAAATACCATAAAGACAAATACAATAATGCTAAACTTCCAAAGTTTCCAGTGAAAAAAAAAATTCTTGAATAGTTTATGTGTTTTTTTCAAAGCCATTCTAGTTTCAAAAATTATCACAAGACAAGTTTCTGGGGATGTTGTTCTTCTAACAGGTCACAGCATTTCCTTAAATTAGAACACCTGCAAATTAAAATAAGAATTTTAACATCTAGTATATTCAACATTTTAAACTCACAAGAATTCAATGGTCAGGAACTAATTCACAACTCAAACATAAATCAAACCTACATGTAAGATACAAAAAATGCACTTTCCCTGATTTTTGGCTAGAAATCATGGTAGTATGGCCAAGTAGGAATTAGGTCTTCTCCCCGCAAAAATGTGATGGGATGAATCACGTGGGATGCATCAAAGTGCCAATGCTTGCAGCATGGGCAACAAACAGGAGGATTTGAAAGCCACTGTCCAGCAGGAAAACTATTATACAGATGCCATCGCAGAAACATGGTGGGGTTACTTGCACAACTGCAGTGCTCCATTGGATGGCTATAACCTCTTCAGAAGAGATAGGCCAGGAGGGAAAGGTGGTGGAGTGGCCCTGTGTGTTTGATTTTCTTGAGTATAATCAACATAATAATAGGGTTGAGTGTTTATGATTAAGAATCAAGGGGAAGGCCAACAAGGCAAACACCATGATGGGAGTCTGTTATAGATGGCCCAACCAGGATCAAGAAGTAGAAAAAGTCTGTAAAAAGTTGCAAAAAGTCTCACAATCATACCTTGCTCTTGTGTATAACACCAGTATGGCTGAACAGAGAGTTTTGTTGGAACTGGGGAAGAAAATGAAGGACTATGGCCTGTATAGATAAGGGGCAGGTAACTCAGTGACTACAAAGCTTTCATGAGGCTAAGCAGGGAGAAAAGTAGATCTCATCTGGCTCATGACATAAAAGACAATAAAAAGTTTCTATAAATACATTAACAATCAAACTTGTTAGTGCTCACCAAGCCACTTTCTATTGTTTTTCAGTAGTCCTGACTGAGAAGGTCCCAGTGGACTGGAGGTTAGCAAATGTCATGCACAACTACAAGAAGGGCTGGAAGGAGGACCTAGGGAACTACAGGCCTGTCAGCCTGACCTGCTCCATAATCTTCCTGCAACCACGATCAACCTGAGTGCCATCACGTGGCACATAGAGAACAATCAAGTGATCATACCCAGCCAGCATGGGTTTATGAAGGGCAGGTCCTGCTTGCCTAACCTGATCTGACTTGACTAGTAGATGAGGGAAAGGCTGTAGATGTTGTCTACCTTGACTTCAGTAAAGCTTTTGACATTGGCCATTCACAAATGGTGGTCCCCAGAGTTCAGTATTGGGGCCAGTTCTATTTACTATCTTTATCAATGATCTGGATGAAGGGATTAAGGGCACTATGGACAGGTTTGCAGATGACACAAAGTTAGGTGAGTGTGTTGATCTGCTTATGGGTAGGGAGGCTCTTCAGAGGGATATGGAAAGGCTCAATCAATGGGCTGAGGCCAGTGGTATGAAGGTCAATGAGGCCAAGGGCCAGGTCCTACACTTGGGTTACAACAACCCCATGCAGCACTACAGGTATAGGGAAGAGTGGCTGGAAAATTGCCCAGTGGAAAAAGACCTGTGGGTACTGGGCAGCAGCCAGCTGAATATGAGCCAGCAGTGTGCCCAGGTGACCAAGAAGGCCAGCAGTATCCTGGCTTGTATGTGAAATAGCACGGCCAGCAGGACGTCAATGGCCCCCTGACTCCATAGGCTGCAGGGGAATATCTGTTCAGTGCCTGGAACAACTCCTCCCCTCCTTCACTGACCTTGGTGTCTGTAGAGTTTTTTCCATGGTTTTCCCACTCTCTCCTGCAGCTGCTATGCAGTTCTTTTACTCTTTCTTAAATACAGAGGCACCATCTGCTACACTGGGTGGCTAAACCCTGCCAGTGGTGGGTCTGTTCTAGAGCTGTCTGGAACCAGCTGTGTCCAGCACAGGGGCCACCCCTGCAGTCACCCCTGACTCCCAACCTTGCCATGGAAATGCAATATGCGATATAAACCCCTAAGCATTTATACAGATCAGCTTTAACTACCACTGCTAAATCTGCAAGGCTGTATCTGAGACTACAGCCTCTGCAACCTGGTAAGCACGAATGTTTTAATTAACACCATAAAGGAAGAAAGATTATCACATTATTGTTTCTCAGCACACTATGCACAAGCACATATAAGATTAATAAATCTTAAATATATGATTCTAATATAGAAAAAAATATATAATTTTGAAGTATATTTATAATATAAGAGGTGTGGCAACATCTTACAAGCAGTCGTTAGCCATAGTGAAGCATGCAAACACCTGGAGAGGGGGGCAGTGTTGGTTGGCTGGTTGTTTTTTTCCAAACATTTTATTTCACATCATTAGACATGCAACGATGTTCTCCAACATCCTTTAGGCCTCTTCCTCTTGGTAAAGTGACTTAAATGTGTCCATAACAAGGGAAAGGTTAAGCTTTAATGAACATAACGGTGTAAGGTATGTCAAGAGAAGAGAGGATAAAGTCTATATAGCAATATTGACTTGTTTACACTGAGATTAGTCTTAAATTTGAGAATAACTTTCTGAGTCAAATAGTTACAATTGTCTCTTTGTTTTAATGAGCTGTCATGAAAATCCATAAAGTGTAGAAAAATTACAAGGTCTGTCTAGATATCTGTTAACTGCCTTAGTACCAAAAAAGTTTTAACTAATTTAAAAATTACTTTAGAGAGTTAAAGCTGCAGTTGTCAAATTTCCATCATACATCTTCAGCATTTCAATTAACACAATAATAATTACTTATGCTAAGCTCACTACATTTTTTTCCTAGTTTTGTTTACTATATAAACTTCAGCTTCATTGTCTCACACAATAAAATGGAAAAAATGGACTAGAAAATACCAAAGATTCCATAGATTTCTAGCACGTCAGACTTTTGCTGCTGTTTTGATGGTAACACACTAACCTATTCTTCACAAAACATCAGTACATGTGCACATTCTACCAAAAATTTAAACTGTATTACTATTATTAGTTCCTGCACAATTTGAGCATATACAAATCTTCAAAACACTCATGATCAACACAATAGTCAAGATATTTGTAAATTAAAATAACTCAAATCTAAAATGAATCCAGAGTATGTCTTGCACTATGTGTGTTTCACATACATCTGTCTTCAGACAAGTATGTCATTAAAGACTATAACCAACAGACTGAAAAAGCAATCAAGAGCATAGAGTAATTTATTCAGAATTTGCTTTCCTACACAACTATGTTCACTTTTATCTGCAAACATTTTGACTTCTCTGACAACTGCTTTCCCTGGATTGGATACAGCTCTCTTGGCTCCTCAGGTCTAACTAGGCTGCCTCAACACACAGATGAAATGTGTCTGTGAAATGAAAGGATAAGTTACCTGAGTTAAGTGGGTTGTGCAACAGAGCAACACAACTTAACCCTTTCAGCATGGGTTAGCACACTCCAGCAGCATATAGGGCAGCACGCTGTGCACAGACACAAGTCTAAGTAACAGTTCTTTTTTTAACAAAGGGATCAAGCTTTAGCCTGGGGATAGCATGTGCAGCAGAAGTAAAGTGGACAAACACAAGCTTGTTTGCCACGAACATACAGAAAGCTCTTTGATACAGACAAATGCCCAGTGCAGTTTTATTGACAAAATATCTGACAAGGATATTGCTTACAGTAAGAGAAGAGCTCTTTGTTGCACAAAACAGTAGCAGTTTCCAGAACACAGACTACAGAGTCCAAAGAACTTTCCCTATGAAAGCTGTATCTTCCTTAGGGTTTTTACCGGGATAATTTTGTAGCTAGAAATACAATCTTTATTCCCCACAAATGCCTCACACATTTTTTATGGCATAGCAATGTCAGTAAGGACAGACCAAGCTACTGTTTCATCCTCCAGGACATGCTGAAGAAATATGTGGCATGACTAAACTCCCTGAGGTGACTGTTTAGTGAAGTGTTTAATCTTCTATTCATTAGTATTATTTTCACTAATAGTAGCCTGGTTTCTTACAGCACTCTGAAATAATTAGCTCTAAACATCACAAGTTGGATTTTAGGTTTGTTAGTTTGTTTTGTTGTTTTTTTTTCTTCAGAGAAAATAACCAGAGAACTAATATGAACCACAAAAGTCTGCTAAAAGTGCCAAAAAGCAGCTGCCACACTACTTCAAACCACACCACATGGGTAGTGTGTGAATTCAATACACAGTCTATGTTACATTATGCCACCCACTAACTCTGATGTCAGACTGTCTGCAACAACTCTGGCTTACAAGAAAGCGTCACTACAGTAGCCAACATGTAGACAAGCCTGACTCTTTGTTAGCTTTGTCTGAACAACACTGTAGATACTTTTTTTTTTTTAATTAAAACATCAAGATAACTCAAATCAACAGAAAGTCTTTCAGATCATGCCAGTAAGAAGAAATTTATTGGGGTTAGTATCAACAATATACTTGACCTCCATTGTTGGGGGTTTTTGTTTGGGTTGGGTTTTTTTTTTATAAAAGAGTTTTTTAAATCTAATTTTATTTGAATGATAAATATGGTTCCACAGTTTCCTTAAGTTTACCAAACTATGCTACTGTTTACAAGCTTATCCCTTGTCTTAAAGACAGGGAAGAAAAATATAAAACAAAGCATATAAAAGTTACCAGTTAGGGCTTCAAGTGAAAAGGAAAAGCAGAATCACCTGGCCAGTTTCTATCTCTACAATTGAAACAAATGAAACTTGCCTATCTGTTCCACTAAAAATTCCTACTGAATACACCCCTAACCAGGGAACACACACCTAAAAGAAACAGAGATTCACAAACCCCAGATACTGTTCTTCTGGGTTCATTCAATGAAGCTCAGCTAGTGGAAATGTGGTTCTACTCTGTCCCTAACCCCTGACATGCTGAGAAAAGAGTTCTGAGAAGAATACTGAATATACTCCATTCCTGAGTCTCAGTTTTAGAAACATAAAGGGCACAGATAATTCCAGCAAGGAGTGGATCTGCCCCAGTAATTATTACAGAAAAATCAGAAACTGTAACTGGATGATAACGCTACAAGCTTAAGAAATTAAGAGCAGCAGCACAGCCCAAAACACCTAGCTGGAATACAGCTTTGTAAACTGTGGTCTTCAGTAGTTTCTTTAAGATTAAAGAAAAACAACCAAAAAAAACACCCCTACCTCCTTCTATGTATTCTAATGGACACAGTTCCAAAAAACTCCTTCAAAATAAGCACTACGACCATTTTTCTACAGCTAAGTACTGTACACGATGGCCAGAGATAGACAGCTCTCTGTAAAAACAGGCAGCATATTAAATGTATGCAGTAATCATATACTATAAAAATATTTGTGGCTTGTTTTTACAGTCCTGGCACTATAAACATGCACTGAACACAAATTTAAAATTCACTCAATTCTGCACCTTCCTTTTTCTCTTGGCCAGATTGGCTTGGGCCTTTCAAAATCATTTTAGACTGTCCCTACAAATGCCATGTTGACAAGTAAGCACCACAGCAGCTGTAAAGTGCTGTTTTAACTTAGAAGGATTAGGGTCCGGTTTTCACTTAAACACCAGAACATAATCTCTGGATCACAACCAAGTATTGTTTTACTGATAGTAGTAATGTTTCTGAGATAAAAACATCTGAATATTAAGCACAGGGCTTGGAATAACAGTTTTATACCTTAAGTGCCCTTAACCTTTTAAGTTGTTTAAAGAGTAAGTGCAAAGTAAAGCAAGTCTACTCAAATTTTTTGAGATTTACTGAGGTTTACTGGATCAGTGACTGCTAAACTAACCTTTGTCAGAATCTCTCAAAGGTGCCTTCACTCACCTCCACTTGATCTTTTCCAGATACATTTTACTGCTGAATATTTTAACTAACAACAAATACTCATTTGACTAGAAAATTACTAAGTCACTATCAGTTTTGTGACATTATTTCTGTTTGTAAGAGCTACTTTCTATGGCATATGATATCAGTAAATCTTAAGAAAAAAAAAAGACAATGGTAAGACAGACAGCAAGTAAATAAAATTGTGTTTTACACAACTGAGCAATATCTAGATTTCATGAAGAGTCTAGAAACTTGACGCACTTTCAAGTCTTCTAGAAGATAAGTTCAGAAATGACAGATAAGGAGGAGAAAAACCTAAGTGCTGGTAGGCACCTTACCAGCAATTCCTATAATGAACATGATTTTCTAAATTGATTTAAAAAAAAAAAAAAAAAGGGGGGGAAGCCTTGCACTAGGTATCAGGTCTTGAAACAGACTGACCAGACAACGAAGTTATGCAAAACAAAATGGAATCCATGCAGTTTATCATCTAGAATCACAAACTTTGGGGAAACATCACAGAGAAGGCAATTAATAGGAATAATTTTGTCAGAGATATTCAGACTGCTGCTGGCATTACCCTACCCCACCCCGAAAGGGGCAAAGTTAGAAAGCAACAGTAATTACAAGCAGGAGGAAAAACAGTCTCCTGCTGCTTCCCACAGTGCTACAAAAATAGTAGTTTGGGCTTTCTGTAACTAACAATTTTTACTTTGCTATGTTGTTCAGAAGCCTTAAGATGACAGCAACAGATGCAAACTGACCAGGCCACTGAGCAAACCTAACTAAAAAAAGAAACTAAAAGCCCGAAGTTGGCGGTTCTGTCTCAGTCTTCAACTCTTGTCACTTGGCCTCAGCAGCATGACACTGGCTTTAGTCAAGACTTAGTTGATTAATGTAATTTAGATTTTATTTCTTTTTTAATAGAAGATGATGCTTTACACGAGAAGACTAACATGTAAACACTCCTGAGATGCATACATAAAATTTGTATTTCTGGGAAACACTTGTTTATTTAACCAAAAATCCTGTTTATTAATAAATACTTCTTTGTACTTCGTTGCATTTTACACGAAATTAAAATTAAAAATAAAATCTAGAATACTGAGGTTATCCGTGTTACAATTCACTTTTGCTGTGAGTTCTCCATAGCCAAGAAAATATTCCTAAGTACTGGCACCTGCTGTGCAAAAGTACGACTAACAAACTGCAGGAGAAAAGACAATCTAGTAACTTAAGAGTATTTCATATAGAATGAAATACACAAAAGGAAGCTGGCAACGTACACAGTGAAACTATCACCCTGCTATTATCAAATCAATGTGGCACCGTGGGCAAGAACTCGGGCGGGTTCGGTACGTGGCAAGAGACACCTCCTTCAGTCAATAGCTTTGGTTTGGATAGCGCATCCGGCTGGTGGCCGCCACTTCCCGGAGACCCGTTTGCCCGGCTCCCAGGCACCAGACTGTTCTCGACAGCCGGAGCTCCTCACCCCGTTTCACGTTCGCCCAGAAGCGGGCACGCCGGGCTGGGCTGCTCCCGGCCGCGAGAAGTCCCCCGGGACTGGCTGCGTTGCTGGGATTGAGGGGACCGTGTGTGGGGCGTGTGCGTGTTAAGAAGGCGCGAGGTGGGTGGTGAAGTGCGTGTGAAGGGGTGTCTGAAGGAGATCCCCCGGGCAGGCCCCAGACCCACGTCTGCCCCAGGACCTCATGTCAGGACTCACTCCCGCCTCTCGTCCGCCCGCGTCGTGCCGAGCGCACCCAGGCGGTGGACGATGAACGGAGAAACGGTATCTGCCGCTACTCCGCCG
>JANHGL010013204.1:48267-72743 GCA_024611195.1 Ceyx melanurus | reverse complement strand
TTTGGGGAGAGAGGGGGGTTAAAAGAGAGCGGTCTGTTATCGGTCTGGGGGTTGCCCTGACCCCAAACCGCGACAATACTGCACGCAGCTTGTCTTCTATCACTTGTGCACCACCAACAACCCTACTTCCTCAGTCCAAAGTGTGAAAACCCACCTTGGTTCTCTGAGATAAAAAGACCATCATATGTCCAAGTCCCCATTCAGATGGATAGCCATCAACTACTAGGACAGTGTTCAGCTGAGTTTTGAATACTAAAAATTATGGAGACTCCACTACTACTCTCAGCAACCCATTCCACTTTTCAACCATCCATCATTCAACACTGGGTAACTGGGTGCTCAAGCACAGTTATACCATCTCCCCTGATGACAAGCGAGCATCAGAGCAGGCAGGAGAGTCTCTCCAAGCATCAGCACTGGGAAGGAGTGTGCTCTGCTTGCCTGGCCCAAGTCCACAGTGACATGCAGCTTCCTGTGGCAATACAGGGACAGAAGGAATCCTTCCATATTGCCCAGGATTTTATGAACAGATTTCCAAGTATTCTAGCAAGAATTTCATGCAACTGAGAGCAAAGATATTGTGTCAGCAAAACCAGCCTTGGTGTGCAATCTCAGAAGAAAGGAGTGCATTACTATCTCCATCATTAGTTCCTCCCCCTAACGAGTTAATCCACAAGCACCAAAGTATTAGCTAAACAGCTAGACCAGAGCAGCAGCAGTGTAAAGGAGGTTCAGGTCCAGACTGCCAGAAGACTTTGCCTGTTGAGTTCCCCGACGACACTGAGTTGCTCTCATCCCAATCATCAGACACAGCAGAAAGCAGAGGGCATGAGGAAAAGACTGCAGGGACAAACTCCCAGCTCACAAGCTTTTTCAGGCAGTGCAGCAAAATTTCATTTGTTCTGTTTTTCACCATGTTCCTCTTTTGCATGAGATGCAGGAGAAGCTTTTAACCTGCCATCGATCAACCCCACATAAAGAACAGATTCACATACCAGGTCCCGAACCTTCACAAGAAGCACAGTGAGGTGTTTTGCAAGAGGGAGCTGGATTTGTGCTATAAAAGCCTTCTAGATCCACAGTGGACATGACACACTGGGGACTCAGGATGTTTTACAAAATGTCTATATCCTAACAGAGAGTCCTCTAGGTGCAACTCCTGCCAGTGAAATTCATTTCTTAGGAGCCTGCAAATGATGTGTTTTTCTTCTAGGAAGTCACCGATGTCCCTGGAGGTTAATTCTTACATTATCTGCCCTCACCAGGAAGGGAGGGAAGAAAAAAACCCCAGAAAATAAATGTGAGATTGCCATGTCTTCTGCACCCCAAGTAGGAGCAGGGACCAGCAATCCACGCAGCAGAGGGGCTCTCAGGGGCACTCCCCCTTTCCCTCCCTCCGTAAGCTGCAGCTGCGGCGTGAGGCGAGCCAGCCCCTCTGTGCTGCGACTCGGCTCTAGGGATTAGCTAAATTATCTGTCAGCCTTCTGCAATCCTGCAGCCAATCAATCCCAGCTCCCCGCCTCGTCAGCTGCAGCCATCAGGGGGGAGTCTCATCCCGGGGAAGGCCTGCAGTTTCAGATGGATGAAGGAGTTCAAAAGTGAGCACCTTGCAGTCATTACCTCTTCCCAAGGAAGGGGTATAGCTGAAATTGGGCCACAGAACACTCATCAGACATTTAAGATGCACTCTGGGACAGAGCTACCATAATGGGATGCTTGTTCCACACCCAGGCAGGAGAATGCGGCTTGGCCAGGCTCTAACAAGATGCCTGGCTATTTGCTTATTTTTTCCAGGAAGCCTTGTGTCAGGAGCCCTAATTCTGCTCTGTGGGCAAGGGAGGAGAGACCAGGAGGCCATGCACTCATTGGAGACCTATCCTCCTAGGCTGAATTTCATCAAACCATGAAGACAGACAACTTCCCAAGAGTCCTTGTTACATGGGATGTCAGCACAAAGGTGACTTCTGCTGGTGACCAGAAGGCCAAGGACTCTACAGAGTTCACTGTCTCTTATCCCTTTTATTACTTGCTTTCTCTCCTCCCTGTACAAAAACATGCAACAGTAAAGGAGCTGTTCAGAGAAGAAAGAAACCTCTCCAATACAACTCAAAGCTCTTCAAGTCTTACAGATCTCAGTAGCTTTGATTTCTGAAAAAAAATCCTTAATGGAAAGACAGTACCCCTGCAAGCAGGAGCTCATGAAATGAGTAGTAAACACACATGTACTTGCCTTGCAGCCTCAAGGGCAACCTTCACCTTCTCACCATTATGCCAGGCACATCACCCCAGCCACCTGCACTCTCTGATATTACAGCCCAGTCACTACCCAGGGCTTACTCTCCCCATCTGTGAAGCGATGACAGTGACAGCAACCTCCTAAGAACAATTGATTTCCTGGGCAATCTGGTCCAGCTCACCCTGCTTTGAGCACTGCAAGATCTCTGGAGGTCCCTGTCGACTTTAATGACTTGGCAATTGCCCTGTACTGCTGCTCTGGGTTGTGGCACCCCAACCACATGTCACCTGGGATACACATGTACTATGTCACGTATCTGACCTGGGATACACCAGTACAATATCAGGTGTCTGTCCTGCCTGCAGTACCTGTTGGCAACCGAGCACACAGGACACAGCCAACTCCTCCTGCCTTGTCAGTACAGAGCCACCAAAAATACAAAGTCACTCTGATCCAAGCTGCAATGCACTTACCTGCTAATCCCTGCATGCACTGCCATCATTTTCAGCCCAAGATTGAAGAAGTAGACTCTAATTTACCTTCATCGAGGATGAATTTTAGATAAAATTCAAACTGATTAATGAAGAGGAGGCTAAGCACTTCCAATCATGGTGGTGACAAAGGTGCTAGAACAGTAAAATTGAATCCCAGACTGTCTGTCTACACTTGTTAAAGGTGGATAGGCTGGGATGAGTCCTCTAAGCTGCTTCCCCACATTCTTGGTACTGTGGATGGATGACACCAGCTGAAGGTCCACATCATGCTGGGGCTTTACAATAGACAACATGTCACAGCAGACTTCCCTGTGGGACACCAAATGCTAACACACGTTTACCGCCAAAAATGCAGAGCAAGAGTTTCCATTCTAGTTATTTTCATTTACATCCACCACCCTGAACATTTCCTACTCCTACCAGCCAACTGCCAGGACTGTAAATAGCAGCAGTACTGCATAATGGGAAATCAATAGCCATGGCTGGTTTTTACCTTGGCTGCTTCCCTAAAACACTTTGCAAACCTTGGTGAAAGTGGGTTTTAGCAGAAAGGAGAGCTGCTGGTGGGATGTGGCAGCTGGCAAGTGAGAAGAGCAGGGCCTGCTAATTAGTCTCACCAAACAGATTTTGGTAAGACAGCTCTGCTGCTCTGGAGACTTGAGGGCCTGCTAGAAACATTCATGACACTGTGCCATTGGATGTACTTTGGACATAATTTTCTGTACAGTGAAGAGCAGGAAGCCCAAGGCTGAGCTGGTCACCAACCACATGCAAGTAGCAAGGTGTCCATCCCCCTGCTATGCTGTCATTGTGGCACCAGGTCCCTCCCTCAGACACACACTGCCCACCTCTCAGAAGCTGTGACGGCACAGTGCTCTGCCTTTCCCAGAGTTTGAGAGGGATGGGAATCAACAACGGTCCCTAGAAGAACTGGCTTGCTGCCCACCCACACTGGGGAGCAGAGGAGGCATAGTTCCCCTTGGCAGCTCTTCTGAACTTCCAACAGAACAGGGCACAACAGTATCCAACCTGCCTGGGTTGACTCCAGCTGTCTGTGGAGATTAGAGAACCTCTGGATTAATTCTAGAGAAGATCCACTTCTCTGTTTCTCCTCTGGGATATGCAACATCCACACTTGCACAGGAGAGCAGCCACAGCCTTTCCACTAGTTGCTCTGACACCACTTGCTCACCCAACAGTACTGAAAGACAGATCAAGTGCCTGGAACTGAGCCAGAAATCTTCCCATCACCATTGGCTGCATCCCAGTTCTGGAAGAATTTACAACTCAGAACTCAAATAGGTTCTCCCTTGCCAAATCTTCTGCTAACAGCCAGAGCTCCAGACATTCCAAAGATTTATAGTACAATAGCTTAACATAGCAATCTTGCGGGGGGGTGAAAGAGGAGAGAAAGGGAGGAAGAAGATATTTATGGAAGGAGCAAGGAGGAAAAACTTTCAGTAAAGACAGATATCTACTATATAATGGCAAAGATGGTAGTTCCCACCAATAATCAAAGGATGTAGAAATACCATTATCAGTGAACATGATGTACACAAAATTATACAGTCCTACATCAGAAAGCTAGTGAATTTCTGTCTTTACACTGTTCCTTCAACTCCTATTAAAACTTTAACAGCAGCAAACTGAAGGCTTTCTCAAAATTCTGTCCCTGCCTCTGCCTCAGACAGTCTTTAATGATATAAACAGCACAACATAGATTTGGGTATATTCCACAGTATTTCTATGTCTTTGGTGAGCATACACACATAAAGGAGGTGGCAGTCTCTATTCTGGAAGACCCAGAGGAGTTTCAAAGCCTAAAAGAAATTTTCCCCTGGGTGGATCTCCAAGAAGCACTCACCCCATACAACCACACTCTTTGTGAGAAGATTTTCAAACTAAGAGTCTATATTATCTCTAATACATGCAAGCAGTCCTAATTCCCCATCTGAGTCCTGGGAGAAGCCAGAGCACCAAACATCTGCACCCATAGACAAAAGCAGCAGACGACTCCTGCTGAATCTTTTAACAGAATCTCTATCCACTTGGCTTTGTGTAGCATCTTCTCAAATATACAAAACAAAGAAATTGAGTCCTAAGGGAAACAGCAAAACCAGCATACCACAAAGTGATTAGTATGAAGACAGACCTTGCCAAAGATAAACACTGGACAGCTTCCAGCGCAGATTCAACTGGATCTGTCATTCCATAGGCACAGCTAGGTGACAATACAAACGGTAACAAGGGACGCTGGGAGGCTGCATGTGACAGATCGGTGAGGAATGGCAAATGATGGGCTGAGATCATCTTCACACACCTGAATTTCTCCACAAAATAACACAGTTATCAAAGGTGTCCTAAAGTGAGCAAGGGGCAGCAGGAGGAGCTGATGCTCATCTTCCTCAGCACATGGCCCATTTCACTGGAGCAAACTCCATTTCATCCTTCAATGTTTCCAAATCATGGTAACTCCTGCTCCTAGAAGATGTCCAGATTTTCAGTGTCTCTCAATCTGGTCATCAGTCAATTGTGGTGTTTGTTTTTTTTCAAATGGGGCCCCAGGTTTGCACTTGGCAAAAAGGCAGAATTGAAGAAGAACTTATGCACCTTAATTCAAGACCAGGCAGAACTGACACAGATTTTGCCCAGAATCCCCTGACTGCTCTGGTGCTGGATCAAGAAGCCTGTGTCCTCTTTGCTAAGAGATATAATAAAGCAAAATTGCTGTCCTAAATATTACTAAAGCACCGGCTGGCATGTTTAATAAACCTTTCCATTTGGGTAAATTAGCACTCATCTGGACAAGTGCTGAAGTGCTGTTACTTGAAGAAAAAAAAAAATAATTCAATGCTTGGAGTCTAATTTAAATAATTATCAGCATATTTCTGCTCTCACTGTTTAGCTGAAATTACCAGGAGACTTGATGCAGTCTGAGTGTAAGTGCCTTTTGTCTACATGTAATTTGTTGACCCCATTTCAGTCAAGTTTTTGGCCCACTCATTGCTGTGATGGAGCACTTCACACCATAACCAAAAAGGATTTTATGGCCAGACATAGTAAAATCACTAACAACTGAGCTACTTTAATGGATCTTGAAGGAGATCTTGGTAAGTTACCTTCTTGAATTCTCCATATAAATATCAGATTTTTTATAGTCTTTTTCTGTTTCCTTAAGTGGATGTCTGGGGACCACAGGTATCCATGGGGAAGACCAACAAACTGGCTGGGGATGATGGTCATCATTGCTCAGCCCTGTCAGTCTAACCAGGCTTCAGGAACAAACAAAAACTCCCTCACAACAAACCTGTGCAGTGCTAGGATGTATGCTGAAATATTTTAATACATCCTCCTAAAACCAAAGGGAGTATATCCGAGCTTCAGAACCGTGTGCTTCACCCTACAGACACACTGCCTTCCTACTGCTGTGCTCCAGAAGGGACACAGCCTGCAATACCAAACAACTAGGAGCTTGGGTCCCAGGAACAGAAGAAGCCTGGGGATACAGCACTGAGCTACAGCCACACCCTTAGCAGAGGATTTGGTACCCAGCACACCAAGCACAGAATTTTACTTCTAGCAGGAAAACATTGAGAAAACTCTATTTTTCTCCTTTTTTTTTTTTTTTGTTGAAAACCAGCACTTTTTGTCTCTTCTTCTGCCCTACCTCCAAGACTTTCAGCAGAAAGCAAGAAAGCAAGGTATCTGGCTTACTCGAACTGCCCCTTTCCCAGGAGCAGCTCCAATCAAGCCGCCAACAATCCGAGCACAGAGCCATGGGCACGGAGCGCCGAGCAGCCCTCAGTGCTGGATGCTGCTGCGAGGCGGGGCAAGGTCTGCCCTGAAGAGATAAAGGTGACGCTGTCGCCTCAGTCCCAGCTTCCCAGGCTGCGTCTGCATTCAGCCGGCGATCCTGCCATCTGCACCTCACGGCTGCCGTGCCGAGGCAAGCTTCGCTTCAGGGCACGTTCTGCAAACCTTGCATCCACCAGCTCATCAATCCCCGGCTCTCATCAAAAGACAAACATATAAACAGGCCCAGACGCTTCTCTCAGGTTTAATGGAGGCAGCCAAGGAGCTGTAATCATTTGATGTTTCCCAATGATAGTGGTGATGCCTGAGGCCAGCAATAATATTACCATGAAATAAATCTGCAGTGATATAATTAGCAGGGATGCTATTACAGTTCAGGTTTTAGGGATGCTCAGCACAGAGGGAGCAAAGCAGCTACTCAGAATGGAACCTTGCAGAGGTTCTGGATGTGGTAAGGGCTGGAGGTAAGAGAGACAGAAAAACACTAAGGGCAGAAGAAACTACTGCATTAGTCTGCAAAATAAATCTGGTTCTTTGGAGGCCAGAGTTTATGGTAATCATGGGTCTGCACAACTCTAAGAGTTAAATCCAGATGACTTCCTTCTGAGGAATCCTTCCTTCCTACAAACATCTGTGCAACATTCAAAAAAGCCATGTTCTGACCAAACCCACAAGCTGGTTTGAAAGCAGGTTTGCTGCATCCAAACTTCCCTCCCCTATCACAGATGACTCTTCTGTTTTCATCTTCATACCATGCTCACGCAACACCGAGATGGGCTTCAGCACTCAGATGGTGCTTGCAAAGCAATTGCCTCTTCCAGCATCTGGCTTGTGATGTGCTTTGTGGTGATCTAAACTAGGAGTAGACAGATCAGGTAGATGTGAAAACTCTAAAGTCCAAGTCTGGTGGGAGAAGGAGGCTGTTGCTTTCTCTGGCATGGTCCATCAGATGAACAGCTGAGGCAATACAGAGCAACTTTTTTACAAATAGGTATCAAAGGTAGACAAATATCACTAGGTAAAATGAGAAAGAAAAGATAGAAGGTGCTGGGTTAGACAAGAGGATGCTACTGGTATCTGAAATTAAAAGCTATGAAAAGACCTGGCATCTACTCGGTGTTTTCTTTTGCTTGCAGATTTAGCACTAAAAGTAAAAGCATAGACAAAGAATACAACTAGAGCAGCAATGATCTTGGGGGAGAGGAAAAGAAAAAAGGAAGTCAATATGTTCCAGGACTGATCCTCATTTTCAACATAAAATCCCTAGGGCAGTTGTTCTAAAACCATATTCAGGGAGCAAAGTGTTCCCCAGAACTCCCAGCTAGGACAGATGCAGGGCACAGATTTGAGGGCTGGAGCTTTTGTGGCAATGTCCACATGGGGTGTCATTTCTTGGTTATAAAGCATGACATGCTAGGGGAGGAGTCTGCGCTGAAATTAGGAAAACATCCCTCATCTCTGGGTCAGGAGATGCCCTGGAGTAAAGCCCTGAAGCAGGCAGTCTGCCCTCAGCTAAGGCTCAAAGCCTCTTCAGAATTTTTAAGTGTGTTTCCAAATCTGCACTCAAATCCTACACCTTCCCTCTTTTTTTTTTTTTTTTTTTACAATAAACTTTATCTTCGAATGTAATCTAGTAATAAAAATGGTTTTAAAGTGATCTGACAAGCACTAGAAACCCTGCTTCTTTTAGAGTGACAACTCTATTTACAGCAGCACATACATAGACTCTGTTTTATATTCCACACGTACTCCAGATCCTCAAGATTTGGGATATATCCTTTCCATCCACTTGCAACAATCAGTTTCAGCCATGAAAAAAAATTCCTCAGAAGGCAAAAGGTAGAAGAAAGATTGCTTCTAATGCTGGGGTCTCTGACCAACTCCCAGGACAGGGGGTGTAGAAGTGACCTCCCTCTCCATTTCACAGCTGTCTTGCTGCACTTGAGCAACCCTCCCAGATCCAATGGCCACCATTCTGCAAGCTCCATGTGCCCAGCCTGAAAGGACCACTGGGATGCTTTGGCTTAGGGGAGGTGCAAAACAGCTGGGCAGCATCATGGAGGAGATTTAACGACACATTGAACTGAATGTCCTTCAGGAGGGTGCATTTCACGTTTTCTACTAAAAAAAAACCTTAAAAAAAAAATTAAAAATCTCATTCAAAGCCTGAACAGGTCAGGGAACAATAGTTCCAAACCCAAGCAGAGCAGAGAGAAGGAGCTTTAAGCTCCGGAGAGATGTTATTGTAGTAACCAACCATGAAGGACACTTTGTATCTCAAGTGCCAGAAATTAATTAGGAAGCACAGCTCTTGTTCCCAGGTGTATTAAAACCAAAGTATGAGCTCTCCAGGCCTCAGTTTCCCCATATGTAAAGCTGGAGCTGTCAGACACATCTATCCTAAGGGAATTCATCACTTGCTGGGATGCACTTGGGAAGGCAAATTACCACCACCAGTAAGTTTGCTTATCTGTTTCCACGCTCATCCAAGAGCATGGTTGCTTACCTTCCTTTCCCAGCGTGGTTTCCACTGCCCCCGACGCTGCAAAACTCAACATCATCTCCCATAATCTTACCCCACTTCCTCAATTACAGGTGCATCAGCAGAGGCATCTTCATCTGTGCCAGTGGAGAGCCGGGCATGGCTAAGATTAGCGACAGGAGCAGCACAGAGCGGCATTTGGTCCCTCTATAATGAGCTGATATAAAAGCTGTGCCACCTACTGGTGTGCAACACGAAACACTGCTCCCAGCATATCACCAGTAAAGTTGTTGCTAAAGCAGCTCTTTGCATAGAGCTGAGGTGGGATTTCAACTCAGGCCTCTCACAGGTAGCAGAACACAAGGGGCAAACACAGGATGGTCAAAGACAGTTCACTTTCAGCACTGAGGCCAGGCGGTGGGCCTCCCATAGCCACTGCTGCCAGCACGCCTGGGAGCTCTGCACTACCAGTCCAGTCCAGAGAGGTGGTTCAGTCCCAGCCTTTGTAACTCCTCACTTGCTAAGAAATTACCAGCTTTACTTAAAGGATTAAAAAAAAATAATATTTTTTTCATGCCTGCAAAAAACCCCAATAACCCCTTGTTTAAAGTTAGCTTTAATTCCCATAATTGTGTTTAAAATAAGACACAAATACCAATCTATGGCCAGAAGCCCTGCACCATGACAAGAAATCTGGAATTCTCACCTCCCTCAAACCCATAAGGGAGCCTCTACTGCTATGCTCCTTGGCCACTCTAAGGGACAGAGCATATCTGAAACAGCAGAGGAGGGACAGGAGCAAGGACATAAACCAGAAACACCAGCCCAGCAACAGGAGAGTCCGGCTGGTGCAGGCAAGCGGAGACACTCCACACTCAGGCTGGGTGACAGATGAGCTCCTGTGCCCTCATAAGCACTGCTACAGTCCACCTCTGTGCCCACAGAACCACTCCTGCTGCCAGCTCCCCAGCTAACCCAGTTCCATCCGCGCACCTCCCAGTTCAGCTGGTGGCTCCACAAGTGCCACCAGGCAGGAAGGCAGGCACAAAGATAATTTTTTTTTTTTCTCACATGTATTTCATCTTTGCGTTCACTTCACAGCGTGCTTGTGAATGCTGACAGATTTCTCACCACAAGGCTGTATTAAGTTGCTTTTTAATTGCATTTTGAGGGACCCAAATGTCAGTAGGCAGAAGGGCACTTTATTTTTCCAAGGGACACTTTTTTTATTGTAAAGGCAGGAAAGGTTTTTCATTAATCCCCATCAAGCAGACAAATTTCAGGCAGCACACTGGCTGTGGGGACAGCTGGTCCAGAGGACCAGGACAATTTGAGCACTGTCTACTGCAATACACAAGCTCCCTACAACTCCTCTAAGGAGCAGATCACAGGCTCTGCCACTAAACTTGCATTAAATTGATATAATCTCTTTAATGTTATCTCTGTCTCTTTATCAGAATTGCATGTTCAATTTACATTCTTGATGCCTGTTTTAAAATTATTTTTTTATTAACATTTGCTAGATTCTTATCACAGATATTTTACACATTGTTGTAGTGTCACTCAAACATTTAATGGACATCAGCTGCTCTGGGAATATATAATAGCTCCTTGCTATGGAGCAGGGCTGGATGCTGATGGGTTTCAAGCTCACCCCGTTAGAGCATTAGCAAATGCGAAGCACAGCTTCGCGGAACAGAACGGAAAGCACAGTCCTCAGCAGACACCAAAGCACAGCACAGGGAGCACACTCGGTGCCAGCTCTTGTCTAACAGCCCAGCACCACTTTCCAGGAGCCAAGCTAAATGCTTGTGCAACCACCTTCCTGATTGCCTCCTGTTCCTCACCTGCAGCTGGCCTCACTGTTCAAGTCATAGGAATCTCGTGCAGAGAGATAAACTCTGCCAAAGCTGATTTGGGTTCCACAGACTGCAAAAATGAGACTTACCAAATCCACTTTCTTCAGGAAAAGAACTGGGATCTGAAGAGAGCTTTTGAGACAAAAAAAAGCTTCATCCAAGTCCATTAACCTCCAGGACCAAGCCTCTACCCCCTCAAGCATTACAGTCTTTAACTTGACAACTTGTCTGTAAATAGAGCTATACAAATAGTTGATTATAGTTCAACTAGAGGATGAACCCCCTAAAAAAAAGAATCCTCATTCTGTATGAATTGAAATAAAAAGTATTCGGTTCTCCTTCCCAGGCCAATTATTCCTATTCAATGTAAGAGCTTTCCATCCCAGATGATGCATTTCAAACATTCAGGGGGAAAAAGAATGAAATGAGAGACTAAATTAGTGAGACCCTTTTAATGCCCAAGATCTCTTGCTTCAGAAAGCTCTTCAAGGACCTACAGCAGTGTGGAGGCCAGGGGCCAAACTCCCAGGGACTGAGTACAGATAATGTAAGTGCAGAGATACACACTCCCTATAGAACTACAGGCAACCCTGGCGAAACAAAGATCCTCCCCTTTCCCTCTTCTGCCACAAACAGATTAGGAAGCCACAGAACAGGGTGCAGAAGCAACTCTAGATACCAAACTGCCTCGGAAATGTATTTTTTCATGACAAAACTAACCAAGGAAATTCAAATAAATCCTTTTTTTTTTTTTCAGTGACATGTGGTTTGGGTTTTTTTCTTTTGTTTTGCTATTATTGATACTTCTTCCCAATCATGTTTCAAGGTTGTTTTACAAATAATTAAATGGCAATTCTCTTCCCTAGCAGCAATTCCCTTGGAGATCCCTCCTCATTGCATCACTCATCACTTTTATATCTATATCTATCTATACAGATAGACCAGAAAGTCTTGCTCATCTTCTTTTATTCTTTCAACCATCCCCAAATGCATCTCCTTAGTGCATGGAATAAGGCAGCCTTGCCAGGCCACAGGATCTCAAGAGGGTAAGGACCAAGCTGATAGATCTGAGCTTTGAGACAGCCAAGAACTAAACTGCTGCAAACCCCTTGACAACACTAATGGTTTTAGCTACTTCTGCCTCTGCTAAGAGCACTGCTTCTACGCTGAAGAAGCCAGAAAGAAATGAAAAATAACATGCAAGCTGTCAAATACACAACACATTTTTAGGAAGGGAAGTAAAACACCCATTATATCCTTCTCTTCACTTGGTCTCAGACGTTTCTAGGTTCCTCTTGCTGTAGGGTGCAGAGCACAGGAAGACAAGGCGTGCACAGCAATTAAACCCTCAAAGAAAGGTTAGTTCCTATTACAGGGAGTCCATCAACTTCCTCCCTGTGCATGCAAAACAGCTCAGCAGTGCTCAGAGATCAGGCATAAGCTTTGCTCAGGCTAAAAACCCAGCTAAAGCTCCCAGTGCTTCTGCATGTCCCAGGAACATGAACCCCAGCCATGGGCGTAGCACAGGTGCCAGCAGTGCACTGCAGCCCCCTCCACGCCCCTGCCTCGGGGACGAGTGTGGCACAGCGCCCGCTAAAAGAAGATGCTCTGGAGCAGGGAGGAAGCCATCAGTCTGAAATAAGTCTCTGGGCAAAGATGTCAGGTACAGAGTGAAGTGGTACAGGTACAGCATGAGGACCAGTTTATATTCATGCCCTGGCTGCCAGCTAGCTGCCAGGGTAAAGGACCAGAGAGATGTTTCTGTTCTCAGGAGGAGGAAAGTTGGGAAGCTATTTTGGGTAATAAAGCTGGTGAGGGGTCTGGAAAGCCTTATGAAGAGAGGCTAAGGGAACTGGGGTTGTTTAGTCTACAGAAAACACTGAGAGGAGACCTTATTACTCTCTACAACTACCTAAAAGGAGGTTGTAGAGAGGCTGGTCTTGGTCTCTTCTCCCAAATTCCTAATGATAGAACAAGAGGAAATGGCCTCAAGTTGCATCAGGGGAGGTTTAGATTAGGTATTAGGAAGAAATTCTTTACTGAGTGGTTAGGCAGTAGAACAGACTGCCCAGGGAGATGGTGGAGTCACAATCCCTGAAGCCATTTAAAAAACGAGTAGATGTAGCAGTGGTCTAGTTGTCAGTGACTGTGATCTAGTGGAGACAGTTGTTAGGAGGAAGGTTGGACTTGATGTTCCTAGAGGTCCTTTCCAACCATAATGATTCTAGGATTCTATTTATTTGCACAGGAAAAAGAAGAAAACTCCACTCTGGGTTGGAGAGTAGTATTAAGAGACATCAGCTCATTTGCAGTACTGGCTTTGCCTCTTCTTTTGCTCCAGGCCCTGGGAGGGCATCCCCAAAAGCCTCAAAGGGGTCTCTTCACTGAGCTGCAACCATTCAAACTTTTTTAAGCAAATAACCAGAAGCAACAGCCCTAATCTGCCAAGGGCAATAAAGAATGAAGTTTTCTTCATTCATTCCTGACCAACAGCCAGGCAAGCCCACGGTGCATGAAGGCTGACAGCACATGTACAGGGGTAGTGACGTGCTGTGGAGACCTGTTGAATATTTTACCAAGTCAGGACCACCGCTTTTCACTCCCCCATCTGTAACTCCAGATATATCTGTGATACTGAATCCACACCTTCCAGAGTGGACCTCAAATGAGATTGTCCCAGGAGCCCTCCAACCTCCTACTTGTGACGGCGCGGTGCTAGGGGAGGCAACAGCAGGACTCCCTGTGTCCTCACAAACCTCTGCAGCTGCAGAGAGCACCAAGCAGCTTACAAAGTTGTAAAGCCCATCAGGTTGGGCTGCTGCCAAGCCTTCATGGGAGAAGAAAGGGAAACGTTCAACATAATCTGCATGAAAGTGCAGGAAGCCCTAAATCGCGTTAGTGCTATTAAGAAAGCTGGTTACATTGCTCAGCAAACTGGCCCAATACAGTTTTGATAGACTTGTTACAAACGTCTGATTGTCTCCGATTAGATTAGACAATAAACACCCATCCTGGTGTGCGGGTGTTGTTTGGCTCCCTTCTGCAACCTGTAAATTAGAATTCCAGACCTGAGAGATTGGATTCAAATTGGATTACTGGAGCAGGTCCAGCCCAAGAACAATCATGAGGCAAGAGAAGACACACAAGAATGAATGAATAACTAAGTAAATAAATAAATAATTGCATGGGGACAGTCGGCCAAGATTTGATTAGGAGTGAATTAAAAATAGAATTAAAAACAAAAGCCACCAACCAGCAATTAGTACATAAGTGAGAAGAGGGATGAATTTGTCACTGTGAATTAACAAAACACCTTTAAATGTTTTTTACTTCAGTCAGCGCGAGGTTGATGTTGATGATGGTCCTTCCTCCACAAATGCAACAGCTCCTGTCCGTAGCTGTGCAGCTGCAACAGGGCAGGTATGCAGGGGGCAGAGAAGCCCCACACTCACCAAAATCACAGGCTGCATCTGAGCTCACCTGAGCTATCCCTCTTTCCTCCCCTGCTTTGCTGCCTAGGTGAGACAAGTAATGTGTTCTTTAGCTTGGACACTGATCTGGGACCCAACAGTCCAGGGTGTGACCACTGGTGGCCTTCTGACATGCCCAGAAGTCTCACAGCAGGTAAAATCCAGGGCAGTACTGCCATGCTCAACAGGGAAGTGAGATGGCAACAGAACCTTGCAGTGCCAGCAGCAAGGGGATAAATCTAGTATGATCCCAAGGCTGCTCCTGCTGAATGCTGACCCCCCTTTGCTGCTTGCTCTGAAGGCCACATGCCACCAGGACCAGAGGACAAGAACACCCTGAGCAGTGAAGGAGGGAAGAGAAAGCTGCCGTGCTGGCACTGCCCATTTCCTACCAGCTCACACCGCGACAGATGTCAGCGTCTCTGCCAGTGGGAGAAGAGGGAGTGGGAAGATGCTCCAAACTGGGCTGAGAGATGCTTTTCTGCATGCCAATTTTTGCAGCTCTTTAGACAAGTGAAACCTTTTATTGCCCCTATCAGGGAGCAGAAAAGCTGATAAAGACTCTGTTCACCACATACCTGCAAGGGAAATCTCAGGGCTATCAGAATTGTTAAAGGAATAAACCTGTCCAATTAAATCCCCTCTGCACTCTTGATATATGCTTGTGCCAGACGTAAATGGAGCTTGGAAATAGTCCCAGATGATCAGTAATGCACTGAGCATTCAAGCAGGACTAAAAGCACAACCGGCCTGAATTCCTACCTCCCACGATGCCCCCACTGACCACCTCAGCCCCAAGAAGCCAGCTGGGTAAGTACTCTGTGGTAACACACTGACGTTGCACCTCTCCCTCCATCAGAGAATACTAAAGCATGGCCAAGTACTAACTGCACCATCACATCAGAATGAATGTGCAAGGAAAAAATGCCAGGAAGTGGGAAAACCCAAACCAAGGACAGGAAGTGGAAATCAGGGACAAAATTAAGAAAATTGGTTAAGGCAGTGCAAAATCTTAAGCCTTACTCATGCCAGATTAACCATCTTCTCCAGGCATCAAATCCCAGCTCTTCCAGCCATCTTCCCTTAGAATCTGAGGTAAAGAAAGATTGCAAATCCACAAACTACTGGAGCCACATTCATCCAGGCTCTCAGCAACAGAGTCACACAAGGTGCACCAGACTTACAATGTGTTCATACAGCTCTGTAACACACACACACAAATATAATATGCAGTATAAATTCTTTGAGACCTGAAATCCCACTTTGCTGCACTTCTGCTCAATGAGTTGTATTTGACACTGCACGCAGCTAAGGTCCACTGGAAATAGAAAAAACTTCACTTTAAGTCAAAAGATTTTGCCTGTGATGTAATAATATGCAAAACTAAAACAGTTCTTTGGAAGAAGCACCAGCCCAACCACATCACTAGCATCCCAGGGGGACAAGACCAGAGCTCACAGACATTTGTACCATGGAATGCATCAGGAGGCCTCTTTTTAGAGATGGGGGAAGACCACCAGCACAGACAGCAGGCTTTAGGCAGGTCACAATGTATAAATAGCTCATTTCAGGGCATAACCCACTCAGGAAACTGTGGGATGTGCTGCTCGCAGGAGGCAAAGCAAATTGTCTGTGGTTAAATATGTGAAGGATGATGCAGTCAGCATGCAAAAGAAGCCTTCACAAGAACCGTATAAAAAGTATAAACAAGCCTAAAACATACCCTAGGATATAAAATTTCCATCTCAGCCTCCTCCTCCATCAAATCTCCCAGTCTGTGGAGCT
Source organism: Ceyx melanurus (assembly GCA_024611195.1). Taxonomy (NCBI): domain Eukaryota; kingdom Metazoa; phylum Chordata; class Aves; order Coraciiformes; family Alcedinidae; genus Ceyx; species Ceyx melanurus. The sequence continues at coordinate 56,604 of JANHGL010013204.1, read as the reverse complement.
TCAGCAAAGGTTAGACTCAGAGGCACTTGCTCATGCACTTCACCCAGTATCATAAAAGTATCAGATCTGGGGTGTCCACAGACCTGACAGAGAGGGAGAAGCACCTTCCTAGATCCTGCACTACAAGCAATGACCTCCCCACCCCCCCACTTTTCACTGCAGAGATGCTTTTGTAGCAATAGATGAATTTCCTGAGGTGCTGGGCTTGCACAGTAGAGATGATGAAGCAATCCCTTGATTCTTTAGAAGTCTTTCATCACCTCAGCAGCACTCCCGCCGCCCTCTCACTTTGATCCATGCTGCTTGGCATTGCAGGCACAGGTGAGGAAGCAAGGCTGGGCTGCCAAGATCTCCTGGGTGGACATGAGCAGCAGACAGAGCTGAGGCATCCAGGACATGGCATGGCATGGCAGGAAGGAGCAGCCCAGGTCTGCAGGCAGAGCACAAAGCAGGGACAGCAAACAGCACAGGGAAGGGAGGAAAATATGCCCTTATGATCTAGGAGCATGGAGGAGGCAAGGGGCTGGATTTGATGGCAAAGGAGATTCCTTCCAGTGCCTTTTATCTTTGCTGCTTCCTCTTGCCTATGAAGAGCTGACTCATCTTCATCAAATACAGCAAGTGAGGTTTTAGAGGAAGAGAACCAGGGAATCCTAGAAAACCTACATAGTAAGAAGGAAGAGAAGAAAGAGAGCCCCTTGGGTTTGGGAATCTAGAGCTGGCAGTTGCCTTGTGCCTACCCCCAGGTGATGACTTTGCCCTGGCTCACTCAGTGCTCCACCAGAAGCCAACTCCAACGTTTCTGGGCACATACAAAGGCAAAGAGGGGTCTGAACACACAGAGTGATTAAAAAAGAAATAGGAAATTTAAGTTTAAAAAGTGGCAAAAAAATCTTACTTAGAAAATAACCAACCTGTTGAATTCTAGACTCAGATGAAGTTAACAAGTGAGCCAGCTGTGAAAAACACAACTGGGATATGCAGTCATTTGGCAACCTGCCACCACATTCCTTTCCACACATGAAGATCTTAGCCACAACAAGGGCAATCTCATGAGCATGGGCAAGAGCAGCCCCTTAAAATTCTACCCAATCAGGAATACAGATACCCTTTCCTTGCACCTCACCTGTAGTGACATCCCTGGAACTTCCCCACAGTGCCATATATTGGGTAAATTTAATGTCATCTTCTTCAGGAGTTACTCCACCTTAGCAATATGTTTTACTTCCATTTCAAGAACAGTAACTGTACTTTTTGTACTGCAGACCATTTCTTCTGCCTCTCCTCCTGCTAAATAAATTGGAAATAAAAGGCAGCTGGACCTACAGAGCCCAGATGAGACTGTGAGTGGTATGAAGAAATGAAATCATCATGGAGTTAGGACATTGGAGGATACTAGGGAAAAGGGCAGCTAGAGCTGATAAAACCCATGTTAAGTAGAGGCCACTCTGTGGGACATGGGGTAAAAGTCCACCCAGGACCCAGCTGTAGATGCTCTGCTCTAGTGCCAGCTGGAACAGGTGACAAAAAGAACTTCCTAGGAATTTTTCTGTCCTGAGATGAGCCTGTCATCAGATACAATGGTCTGGAACAAAAAGGGAGAGACAGCATCCAAATAACCAGTCCCTTGTAGATGACTGTTATTTTAGGAAGCAATAACCCTCTCTGCCACACACCCCTGGCTCTGGCACTCCTCCAAAATGCACATGGGAAATCAGAGTGTCCTGTTAGTGCCAGACTCATGCCACAGTGCAGCACCAAGGCTGTCAGGGCCAGACAGCTGAGTTTGGTTTCTCGTGCTTGATTTCCGCTTCTTAGAAATGCAACACCCAAGGTAACAAACTCTGTATTATTAATAAACACTCTGCACACAGTTTAACTATAATAAAGACCCATCAATACTTTCACTTGGAAGCAGAGGAAAACAGGCTCTTCGATGACTGGACTGAATCCCCACCTGATCAGAGCAGCGCTCTCAAAAGGTGAGTTTCGAGATGCTGGCTAGCACCTTCCTGCAAAGCCACACTGAAGCACAGGTGCCATCCCTTCTCTCTCCTCCTGCAGAGGAGACAGGGAGGCATCTTTTCAGTAGAGTGAGCGCACACGTGATGTGACAATTCATACATAGACAGGCCCCATTTCTCCCTCCTCACTTGCCCTCTCTGATACATGGAGTCCCACCTGACTCAGATGCTGAAAAATACATTTCAAGAAGTCATCATCACTCTTGTGAGTCATAAGAGAAGGGGAGGAAATGAATCCAGGAGAGATGATTCAACTAAGGGAAGAGCTGAGATGGAAGAAAGCATAGGCTGGAGAGTGGAAGAAGCTGTTGGGAGTCCCACTGCTTCAAAGGAACTTAGAACAACTTGGAAGAAATTCAGAGGCTTGAACTTCTCCTCCTCCCATCAACTTCCCCATTTCCAGATTTTGTTGTCAGTCCCACCAGCCCAATGTAACAAAAATTTACATGCAAGCTGGATGTGAGAAACTGCTCCATCTAGCAACTATGCTCTGAAGGAGTCTTCTTGAAAGGACTAATTCAGGTTAATGTGCCATTGTTTCTACTACATTGAAACAGCACCACATGCTTGTTATCTAACCAGTGCTGCCAGAATCACTCCGCTGTGTTGGGTCCAGCATCAGGTGAGCCCTTAACAGCACACCAGCCAGTTCTACCCAACAAAAAGGAAGTCAAATTTGAAGAAAAACAAAGTCATCTGTACCACAGACACAGACATACCCTTGACCTAGGAGCAGAAGATGCACAAACTCTCTATGCCTGTGTCAGAGCACAGGGTAAGAAAATACAGAGAGACTGATCAGCTGAAATTCAAATGACACAGTGGAACTCACCCAGCAGAGACTTGCCCTGTAACTCACTGTTATTACCCTGCCCAGCCCACAGGAGCCACATCCAGGTATTATGTTTGCAACTAACTTCTGTCACCTCTGTCTTCCTCCAGCATCCACAGGTGGTGCACCTCTCTGGAATGTTTCATACATGATATATTTTCAAGCACATACACAAACTATATAAACACAGGGCTGAAAGCTCATGTTAAGAATTGGTCTCCATGGTCTTCACTTCCACAAGCCCACCTATTTAGTATTGTAATTGTACTGTATTGTAGTGCTAACAATACCCACCTATTTACTCCCACTTCAGCTCCTTCTACTCAATCTAAAACACTAAGTGTGGGTCCAAGTAGGATTAACCTCCACCTACCAAAGTCAAGAACTGAAAATGCAACAATCTTCTTCACCCAAATCCCTACAATTACCACCTTTGCTAGGCACTATGGACAACCCCATACCATCCTGACACTCAGACCAGACTCTGACCTCCCTTGACTCGAATCCTATGAAGTTGTGAGACTCCTCTGGCCTAGAAAAATGTTGTGATTCCTTCTTCATACCTTCTCTGAGCTAATTCTTACACAGCCATTGAGATAGGTCACTTGCAAACTCTCACTGCCTTAGCACCTCAGTTGAGTTACCTCAACTTCCCTTACCATCTGCACCAGAGAGGGTATCTCCATCTTTCCAGGAAGACAATTACTTGTCTCTTCTGCAGTGGCAGAGGACAGTCCTGCTGTTGCTTTGTTACAGCCATTGCTGGATTTTACCAAGCTGGCACCAGGAGCAGGTCACCTTGCTCCACTACAGATAAAATGAATTCATTTTAAAAGGAGTGATACAAAATAGGATGATAATTTGACGATGAGTGCAGGTGCTCACAACACACAATCACAGGATTCAAGTACCAGGCACCAGCACAAGCATTTCAGTGCATCCCCTCCTCAACAGGGGAAGTCTCATTTGTCTGAGACACTTCCATGAGTTATTGCAGGGACAGAACAGACCCAGTTAAATAACTGGGTCAAATTTGCTGCCAGGATTTTGCTACCACTTGTATTCTTATGGTAGCACCTTTAGGCATTCACATGACAATGTAAGGGGGAAAAAAAAAACAACAAACCAACCAAAAAAACCCCCAAACAAACAGGCAAGCAAGAAGATACCTACAGTAGAGCCTCATGTGATACATCCTTGCAACATACTCCAGGATAGAGTTCCCAGAAAAGGCCATGCATTACTTGGAAGCTGATATCATAATGCTACACCAGCAGCAACCCTCTTCTTTAAACTGAACACATCAGAGAAAGGATCAGCACACAGGCCCACCACCTTACCTTTAAAGCTCGGACTTTCTTGGCCAAGAGACTCTCAATGTCCCCTGCGACCTTCTCCACCAATTTCCTGGGCACATTCTCCTTGACTTCAAAAAGGTTTCTGTTCTCATTGTAGATCTATGAAGGTAAATAAGAGGAAGAAAGACAGTCAATATTGTAAAGAACAACAGCAGTCTTCCCACAGAAAAGGTGATCCTCTAACATAGAACAGTTTTGGCCACATGGATTAGGTTACAGTATCAACTTTGGAAATGAGGGGAATAATGGAAGAAAGGCTTTGCAACTAGAAGGAAAAAAAAAAAAAGCATTCAAACTGCTGCCCACACCATTGGCTTTGTAGCTTCCTGCCTTCATGCTTGCAGGCTGAGAGCACCCACCCTCTAGCTCAGAAGCTGAGCTGCCTATCCCTCCCACCTCTGTTGAGCCAAACCAGCAACATGGGCAGAGCTACCACATGCTCTCCTATGCTCTCCCTCACCCAAACACACCTCTGAAGCCCACTGATTGCTCATATGCCCTCTCCCCAGGGCTGGGTTTGGCAAGTGCAAGCCAAACTGCCTGCCTGCCCCCAGCCCCCTGTGCCAGGCCCACAGGGTTTGCTAGGTGCAGAACCCCAGCACAGGCAGCAGCAGATACCAGAACAGGAGCAAGGAGACCACATGAAGTAGGATAAAACCTCATCTCCAAGCAGGCAATATTAATGTGGCACCCTCAGGAAATCAGGATTTCTGGAGCCAGAGAGGCACAAATCTGCACTAGGATTATCCTGAAGGACTGATGCAATTACCTAGATTTGAATGTTTGCACTCAAAGCATGCAGCTGTGGCCCCCGGGCCTGCCATTCCAAGCACATCACACAACTGCAGAGGACAACATGAGCTCCAAGGGAAGGGCTGTTGTCATCAGCACTGCCCCAACAAGAAGGGCTCAGTCCTACCACAAGACTGTGCAGCCACCAGCCCCTCAGACACCACCTCAGATAATTTCATTACTTGTTAACTTGGCCTGGCTGCAAACACAGGGTAAGAGAGAAGAGGTTTTTACAGTCATCTGAGATTAGGAGAGAAAATGAGAAAAGATAACATGTGAAGATACTTAAAACACATGAAGAAAACCACACAGCAAACAGGATTATGTTTCTCTCTGAATCCTCAGGCTATTTGCAAATACCTGCAATTCCAGACATGAAGACATCATGGCAGCAGAAAACCCTCCATGGAGAGTAGGACCTCCCCAAGGAGGTAGCTGACACCATACTTAACAGGGATTTCCATGCTAAGCATGTCTGGCACCTACCCAAGCTTGCATGATTCTTGGAAGCTGAATCACTGCTTCCCACAGGACAAAAAACCCTCTCTGCTGGAGCTTCACTGGAACTAACTGCTGGATTGTGCAGATCTGAACATTATGACAATGGAAGAGACCAGGTGGTGCAGAAACCATTTCTTATGAAACATTTGCTCACTGGGTGTCCCTGCTCACTGCAGGAAGGCTGCACTAGATAACCTTTGGAGGCCCCTTCCAGCCCTAACCATTCTATGATTCTACGATCTGCTTACCTCTGCCCTGAGTCTCAGAGTAGCACCCAGACACAAACAGTAAGCAACCAGCTTCCACAAGACAGATGTGTACCCTCAGAAACCCCTACATTTTGCCTCCTGCTGGCAGTGCAAAGGCAGGACTAAAGAGGGCCTTCGCTGGAGACACCCACTAGGTTGATACCATCACAAGTGTTTCTCTTTGTGGAGTCAGCAAAAATAATGGTGCAAGCAAGCAGATGTCCGGGATCAGGATAAGACCCTCTTGATATGCTGGGAAACTGCACACTCCAGCCTTTTTCCTTTCCAGATGTCAACGAGCTGGAGCAGGAAGCGACTCCATTTGCTGAATGGCAGCTGGCAATGAATTCAAGAGCCCAAGCAGAGGTTTCTATCCCCCCAGCCTCACCTTTTTTTTTGTGGTTAAACGAAGTGTTTTCCGAGGTTGAATCCACAGGAGTACTCTCAGAGACTAAGCAAAAGGCTGCTCTTTTGGCTTTGCACAATCCCTCAAGACCTACAGGGTTAATCTTCTGGCTTCAACTTTGCTTTCTTCAGCTCTCCCTGGGGTCCCTGCTCTGCGGGAGCTCCTCCTTTCCTAAGCCACTAGGAAATTCCCGACAGCATGCCTCTCTGGGCAGCCTTTTGTCCACATACACCATTATTCCATCTTAGCTCTCCTCCAAGCAACTGTTGTGGGGTTTTTTTTTCCAAAATAAAGCCCCAAGGGATTCAGGCTGCTCGGATGGTAACCCACCCTGCCTCTATTAGTGGGGTGGCACAACAAAAACTCAGACTGCTCATTTCTGAAGTTTCTGGAAAAAAACAGCATTTCTGTGAATTTTCCTGGTTACTGACCTGCAAGGATCATGGCCCATGAGCCAAGAGCAGAGACATTAAGTGAAACATTTGCAATCTTCATCTGACTCTTCAGTCCCTGAGAAACACATGGAGCATGGCTCCTGTACCCTCCCCAAGGCTCTCCTCTTGCAGGCCCCAAAGCTGCCAGTCTTTAAGGAAGGGTAAATCCAATCAAGTTTTCAGCCAATCCGATTATAAGGGCTTCACCCAAATAATTTTGGACCCCAAATCACCCATACTTCATGCCAATTAGGCAATGCCTGTCTCATTAAAGGTGATCATTATGTGAGCACAGTGCCTCCAAAGAGGATGCATCAGTAAGCAAATACATTTTAAAGGCATCCTCAGACTCCAGCAGAAATTATTTCTAGGTGTTCTTTGCAACAGAGCTCCATCACACCCCAAACTTTAGACCAAAAAGCCCATATAGCTGATAGTAAAAGATCCCACGCTGGAGAAAAACACCCCCTTATCAACACAGAAGGGGTTAAAGCAAGGAAAGTTCCACACAAAGCTATATTCTCTCACAGTCTTTCTTTTTTTCCCTTTGGTAAGTTACAACATATCAAAACAAGGTGCTTGGAATATGTGTGCTACCTCCAGCTGAGCAGCGGCAATTAGGAAAGCAAAGAGGAACAATCTTCAAGGAGAAAGCTTTGGGTAAGGAGGGCGTCCTGACATTAGCATTTTCCTATTATGAAACAGAGAGTCAGCTCCTATTGGTTACAGACGGAAACGGTGCCTGTCCACAAGGGAGGAAAACACAGAAAAAGAAACCAGCAGACATTCCTCAGCCCTCTCTGCAGCTGTAGAGCTCTGCAGTCTTCTTGGCTGAACAGTTCATTGACGATAATTAGAACAATCCAGCATGAATTAACACTGACCATACGAGCACAAGAATATACCAGACAGGCAGGGAAATAAATGATAGTGCTCCAGGCAATTAAGATAGCTTCATGCTCTCCACTGTAGCATTTTGCTTTGGGTTGTTCAGAACTTAGCCAGGTTTTACTTATTTAAGGTGACATTTCCCATATTGGGTTTTTCCTTGAGCTGACTTGGAGGGTGAATTTTTCTGGTCAAAAAGACCTTAGTTTTGTCCCAATTAGAAAGCCATTCACATTGAAATTCTCCTGTGATACAGTGCACTGGGACTGGGGCTTCAATTTTGTAATAGCAGTGACCTCGGAGTCAAAAAAACACTGCTTCTGATTCCATGTAGGTACACGCACACTGAGCCACACTGACACCTTCAAGGAGAAGTAGGGTGCAGGTTGCATCTTCTGGTAGCCTGGGTTTTACTTTGCAATCCCTTCACAAATACATGCCATCCCCTCACAGACTGCATTCACCCCACAACAGGCTGGGGGGGGCAGGTGGCAATACAGGAACACAAGACCGAAGTCCAATCCTGCAACACTCCAGCCATGCTGAAACAAGAAGTAATGACCCTGTACTAGCCCCAATCAGCTTGACTGGCAAACTTGGAAGTTACCAGACAGGCGAGGGGCTTCACAGAGCCCCTGTATTACCTACCTATCAGCTGTCAGGTAGCACAGCAGAGCAAGCTGCTGTACTCAGGGGATGGGGATCAAACTATAAACTGTGAATCTCAAGGGAAATTTAGGTTAGATATCAGGAAGAATTTATTTACAGAGAGGGTGATTAGGCATTGGAATGGGCTGCCCAGGGAGGTGGTGGAGTCCCCATCCCTGGAGGTGTTTAAGAACCATGTAGATGTG
>JANHGL010013204.1:11566-48167 GCA_024611195.1 Ceyx melanurus | reverse complement strand
ATATAGTGGTGGCGGGGGGGGAAAAAAATCAAGCAGTTCAAGACAACCTACAACACCAAATATTTTATCCTGTGGAAATTGCAAAAAGCTGAGAAGATGCTCTAAACCAGCAAAGGAGTGCTAAGTAGTCTTACTCAAAAGCAGATCTGGTAACACAACTAATCACCTATACATTTTCACAGCAGTGACTGTATAACCAAAGAGGCAGATCTGATATTACCTCAGAACATCCATTCTCTAAATTCACTTCCTTCACACAATCAGCAGCAATTAGGTTGGAAGGGACTTTAAGGATCATCTAATTCAAATGCCCCTGCCCCCTCCCATTAACAGGGGTACCTCTCACTAGACCAGATTGCTCAAAGCCCCATCCAACCTGATCCTGAACACATTCAATGATGAGGCATCCACAACCTCCCTGGGAAACCTGTTCCAGTGTCCCACCACCACCCTCAGAGTGAAGAATTTCTTCTTAATTTCTAATCTAAATCTACCCACTTACCATTGGAAGCCAGTTTGCCTTGCTCCTAATGCACAACAAATTATGCTTATCTCTGATATTAATTAGAGAGCTGTCGGGGTTCAGAGAAAGCATTTGACACTTCCCAGTTCCCCATGAGTGCATCTGGCACCAAGAAGCTGGAAATCACAGAATCACAGAATGTTAGGGGTTGGAAGGGACCTAGAAGATCATCTAGTCCAACTCCCCTGCCTGAGCAGGATCACCTAGACCAAGTCACCCAGGAACACGTCCAGGCAGGTCTTGAGTGTCTCCAGAGAAAGAGACTCCACAACCTCCCTGGGCAGCCCGTTCCAGAGCTCTGTCACCTTCACTGGGAAAAAGTTTTTCCTTGTGTTTACCCTCCAAGAAATTACAGAAAAGGGTACAGAAATACTTCCCCAAATGTGGATGCTAAAATAACTACTGCCTGGAATTTTCCTTCTCGTGGGATTGCAAAGACTCCCACAAGCTGTGACCTTGGTGGAGGCTGTTTGTAAAACAATAGAAAGATGTTTTGATTATGGGTGTTGTGACACCCCAGCCAATCACCCAAGGGGGTGGCTGGCTTCTTGTCCAATTGTCTGGAGGTTAACAGAGTATAAAAAGAGCTGTAAATTAATAAAGAAAGGCTTCTTGGCATCTACGTGAAGAAAGTCGTCTCTTCTCACTCTTTCTCCTCCTCCAGCTACTAGCAGATAAGCAACACCCAAATGCAGAAATAACTACTTGAACTACCACAAAAGAACCCAGCAGGGCAAATCTGGCATGTTTGGAAAAGAGCAAAGTGCTAAGTGCAGTAACAGAGCAGGTTGCTGTCCTGCTCCCAGCACATCATAATCCAAAGCAGGGGGGCTCCAGGTGAGGGAGGTAAAAGACCAAAGTGCACCTCCACAGGCACAATAGTCATGGACACCTGAGATAACCCCTTGTGCCCAAAGGTAGGGTTGTGCCATGTCATGCCCTACAAAGGCCAAACACCAGGAAAATAAAAGTGTTTTCCCACTTGGCACTATGTGGAGCTGCAAAGGCTTCAGGGGAATACTTCATGCTCCTGCAGTCAGGCCCAGGCTGATCACCTTTATACAGCAACCCGGTTATGGTCTCTGCAAAGGCAATTACCTGGTACAACAAATACTGCAGCAGGATACCTGCCCTTACAGGTACTGCTTGCTCAGATGCTCATCTAGTGCTTCTCCTAGAGCATTATCTCAGGGGTCTTTTTGGTCTCACCAGGCAAGCAGCAGCCTGGCCCAGTCTGAGTCTCATCTCACCTATGGTGGAGTCCTGCCATTTCTCCATGACTCAGGGTATCACTGAAGAGGAACAGGGGGAACTCTGAAGCAGAGCTGCTTGTGCCTCGGGCAGAGCAGAAAGCTCTGATGAAGAGGGAGCCTATAGAAGAACTGCCCAGTAACCACCAAGTGAACCCTGAGATGGTCTAGGCTGAGCAAGGAGCACTGTGGCTGGGTAACAGAGAGGAACAGGAATCCAAAACTCCATAGAGCCTGCTGGAAGATGGAGCCTGCTCAGGGCCACAGGCAGAGAACAGACAGCATGATTCCCCTATCACCCCTTGTCCTGGCTGCACCTACTGTTGCTAAATTTCATCTGCTGCTTATAGTTCTTGCAGTGATGGTAATCGTCCTGGTGTCCATATTACATTAGGAGAATTTCAGCCGTGGTGCAGTGTCAGGGATAATCAAGCAGGCAGTGATAAGAGTGATATCTGCTTCACTGCCAGCCCACCAGGACAATCGGTGCTGCCATTGTACAGGGCAGTTCACACACCACTGCAGAGACAAGTGGGATGAGGACAGATACAGGATACAGGGATGGCCTTCTGATGAAGCAGCCATCAGCCTGGAAGGTTCCAGATCCCAGTTTACCCTGTCAAGGAGTCAGAAGCAGGAAAGACCAAGGGAAGCAGTTGCAGGAGAGCAGTGGTGCAGTCCAGGGAGGGCTTTGCAAATCCACCCCACACCAACTACTGAGAGTCATTATCATGAATATTGCCAACCGTGAGGATGCGGCTCCCTTAACACAGCCCCAGGCACTGCATCGGGAGTGGTGTGGTGAGCCGGCTCCTAGGGAGCCTGACCTGCTCCTCGCCACAACTTCTGCCTTGCCACTGGCAAAAGCTGCTGCTCCTGCAGCCTATGGACCTGCTCGAGCGCCACAGGAGGCAAAGAGCCTGACATGCAGTAGCCCCATCTCTCCTTGTGCAGTACCATTCGCCTGCTGAACAACTTCCTTCCACCTACCTAATAAAAAGCAAGCACCCTCCGAGCAGCTCTTCACAGCTCCCCTGCAGAAGCAGGACAGAGAAACAGTCAGTTCAACTGCTCCTCAGAGATGGTCACTATAATTGAAGCAAACAAACCTATCATAGAACTCCATTCTTCCTTCACTAAAGAGCCTGTTAAAAGGCAGAACTACCACAGAGGACACTGGGGACAAGACAGAAGACAGCTCACTCCACCAGGGATGGCATGGCAGCTGCTCCAGTGTTCCCTATCCTGCCCTGACTGGCACCAGCACCCACCTCTCATCCTCTGCAGCACCAGCTGGAGTTCTGCTTGCTTAACCCAGGATCACAAACCTCTACAGCTGAGACATTAAGCCTGCCAGCCCCAAAGTAGACCTGAGACTGCTACGCATAATTTAGCAGCTAGACAGGGATAAAGGACTATGCACAGTTAGCCTGGATTATAGCAAAACTCTCCTGGCCTGGAAAGCTGCTTTTAGCCTTCAGCAGCCCAAACCCTTGTATGGGGAGCTCTTAGAGCAACAGACCTTCCTTGGTGCCTGCAGAGAGTGAAACTTCTGCAAGATAATGCAGTACTACACAACTTCAAACTCAGTCTTCTCCTTTCAGATAAAGTGCTGTATAAATAAATTTCTGCATAGTTGAAAACGTAAGGTCTCGGCCAGGGTGGAAGCTCTGCCCAGGCACCTCTCTGTGAGCTCATGAACATCTGGGTAGTGTGGGCACAAGAGGGAGAGAACATGCTACAGTAGCATCTCCGACAAACACCCAGCTTCATTCAAAGATCATATGTTCTCTAAAAATATACACTTGTACAGTAAACGAGAAACAAACACGAAAAATCAACCTGATCCTTGATTCTGGCCACTCTCTTGGTTATATGGGACATACTAAAAGCATTAGTAAGGAAAATACAATATTTTTAAAAGGTATCTCAACTGCTTTCCTTCAGGATATATGCAGCAGAGTTAAACCAGTTTGATTAAGTCACATCTGTACAGAACAGCTGTACATCAGATCAGCATCACTAAAATTGCACCTAGAATACCCCAGATGCATCCTAAGAGGGATGCTGTCACAGATGAAGATGTACTATTCTGCTATATTTCAGCTTCATACTATTTCTATCAGAATCAGTTCCTCCACGCAATGGCTCATACTGGGTTTACCCCGACGCTCCTAAGAGAATGAAATTACACTGTGCTGAAGCAAGGGATTGGCAAGATCAAAAGCTGCATTGATATTGTGGTGCAAATCCTTCCACATGAAGATCTTCCAGAAATACATGCTTGATTTATACTGGTTCAATAGAACTCTATTTCCCACTGGTTTACCTATAAACAAGGATTAAAATCAATTTTGTAATGGATCATCAATTTAGCTGTAAGAGGTTACAGTGCCCTCTGGGGCAGACAGGCACATGCTCTACTGAAGCACCATGGTGGACCCACCAGGACAAGTGCAGTGGTCAGGAGAAAGGGGTCACCAAAGGCGGGTTCAGAGGAGGAGGAGAATGGAGCAGGAAGCCCATGGAGGGAGGGAGGCTTTCTACTGGGGACCGATGGCTTCAGAGAGCATGTGAATGAGTCGAACAGGAGAAGATAATACAACTGATTAGGGAAAGATAAAGCCAGAAACTTCTCTGCTTCTCAGATCACCCCTGTACACAGTGTGGCTGCAGCTCTGCCTTTCTCACAGCTGCTGGGTGGTTTACAACTCTGTTTTCCTCTCCTGTGCTACTACCTTTCCAAGACAATGTTTAGAACACCGAAATTACAAAAGGTAATGCAGACCCAAACTGGGCTCTCACCAGACCCAGTTTCCCCAGCAGCAAGGAGGATGAGGAAGGCACCACCCCTCTGCAAGGGATGGCAGCCAGCATGGCAGCCAGCGCTTCTGCTGAAGCACAGCGACGGTGCCTAGGGCAGGGCTGCTCCCCACTTCCCGCCAGGGACCCCCAAGTGGCCAGGGCTCCTGCACTTGCTCATCACCAAGTGATGCAAGGCTCTCGTATCCTCAGAGACCTGACTTTAAGTTAATAACCAGGTCTCCTTCCTAAAACAGCTTTACGTCCTGTGCCAGAAAAGCTGCTGCTTCTTGGAGGAAGGGCTGTGAAAAAAGGCTGTGCTGTGCAGCCTCTAACACTACAGCTCCCAGTAGTTTTTGCAGGCTTTCCTTCTAACTACACAAGGAAGAGAGCAACAATTACCTCACACTGCCTTTTATTCTTATTGATGACTACCACTGGTCAAATTCAGCTCTCAGCTACAGCGATGCAAATTTGGGATAACTCCACTGACGTGGAATTAAACTAAATCTCTTATTAGAGCTACAGCAATTGAAATCTAGGCCAGCATAAGTCAGCACTGCCAACAGTCACCCCTACAGTTTTCTGAAGAGTAATGATCTATTTTAAAGAAATTGAACTCTTAGAAATAGGAACTTTGCAATCTCTTCTAACGTAGGTTTTGGGGTTTTCTCTGATCTTCAGAGATTCATGTTTACAAGCTTTTCTCCCTAATTTCAAGCACTGGAAGAACTTCTGCAAATGCTCAGGCCAGTTGGAAGCAAGACTGGAAGAGACCCACTTGTCTACCCCATCCCTCTGGTTCATGCAAGATACACTGAACCTGTTCTGCTCAAAAGCCCTGCCCTTGCCCTCTAGTGGTAGAGAGCCCAGGTTTCCCTGGCTGATGTCCTCCAGTGCTTTCCAGAGACTGCTAGAAAGTCATTCCCTATGTCTAATATTAAGTCCTCTTTGTTGTGGCATAGGCTCATAAAGCTTCCTCTTGGCCCCACACAATATGAAGAACACATCTGTAGACAGCTTTCTACCACACATTTCCAGGCTCAACCTTTCTACTGCTCTGAGCCAGTGGGTCCAGAAACTGAGACTTTTAACAAAAATACATCACATACCTGGAGATTTTAATAAAGAGGTGACCCTCTGCAAATTGCTATCAGCTGAAGATTAGGCTACCTCCAAATCCCCACCGGCAAGACTTCAGCAGCAGCAGCAGATCCTCCAGGTAAGAAACCCAGCCCAGGTTTTAGTTTTGGAGGGGCAGGACAGGTATGCACCCACAGAGATCCCACAGTATGTCTCTTCTGAAAGCAACCTCCAAAGATCCAATATCCAAATTGAGAGACTCCAGTAAAAGATTCAGAAACCTCTGCAGCATCACAGAGAACAGGGATGGGAGGGATCCCACCAGCTTACACAGTCCCAGCCTGCTCAATGGAAGGTAGTATTGTGGATGTGTCATTTCTAACGTAACTATCATGGTTATCTCATTCCTGACATGCTCTTAGATCTTAGAGGCACCCACTGATGGACATTCCTGTGCCTCAGAGACAAAATGCTCTGGGTACTTCATGACTCTACTTGAAAACTTTTTATGATGCCTGAACCAAAAACACCTTGTTGCAATTTAAAACAGCTTTCATGATGGAAAGACCCAGAATTAATAAAGAACAGACCCTTCTGCCTTGTGCTGCTGTACACTATGATACATCTGAAGATTTGTCCTACTGTAGTTTCTACTTTTTTGAGCTAAAAAACTCAGTTTAATTTGTTCCTTCCCCACAAGTTAATGCATTTCTCATCCAAGCAACCTCGGTTCAAACTACGGTTATGGCAACAATTAATAAATGCTGTTGGTGGATTCTTCGCCTTGGTACTATTCGAAACAGTCCCAAAAATACCCAGGACTCTGTCAGAGCTGGACAGCTGTAATTGGATGCCCAAACACAGAACTTTTGCAGAAAATAAAATGCTGATCAGGGGTGAGATAGAAGGAAAAAAAAAAAAAAGATAAAAAATGGAGACAGTCTTGAGCATAACAAGGCACACATTTTTTTTTGATGGAAGACCAGAGTGACAGTACAAAAGTACTCAGAGAAGAATTGTGAAAGTAGATTTGAGAAACTCTGAGATCCCAGTTCCTGATTTGATTGCTGGCAAGAGCAGGGCAATGAAGGCTGCAGCCTACCGTGGAATAATAGAGCAGGAGGTGAAGGTGAGCAAAGATGTGCAACAGCCAAACTGTGGCAAGGGGGGGCTCTAATGGCACCCATCTGTGATGTGTCCCCATCCATTTCTGTTCCTCCACCTTTCTCATCCTCAAATCCTCCAAAATATGTGAATATGCCAAAGAAAAACTACAGTTGTCAGTTAGATGGGACTGCTAAGCCCAGACTGCTGCTGCAGCCCCCCCCCTCCAGGCTATTTCCATGCAGGATCTGCTAGCACGCAGCCTCCCAGTGCCATGCAGGTGCTGCCATCATATCCCAGCTCTGACAGTCTGCTGAGGAGCCCTGCAAATTAAAGAGAAAATACAGTGGGGACCTCTTAACAGAGCAGTAAAATGCCCTTCCCCCTCCACCATCCTTTTTCTCAATCAGCTCTTCATTTAGTGTGGCTATGAGAAACAAAGTACTGGGCTGCCTGTCACCATCATGGGAAGGGCCAGGCATGGATTCCTCCTCAGTGGGAAGCAAAGGGTAAGCATCCCATGGATCCACTCTGCACAGACCCCACAAGTTTCCAACATGTGAGTTCTCACTCGCTTGGCTGCAGGCAGAAGTTATTCCTTCCTACACCACCTCCTGCCAGCCTTGCCAAGCACCCTCCTCCTTAAACCAGCCACTACTTGCTTGCTCAGCATATTTTGGGAGGTGCAGCAGTGACTCAGAGGCTCTCACATCTCTCCCTGGTATCAGCCAGAGCAGGTCAGCTCCAGCTCTACGGGTGCTATTAAAATGAAAGACCAAGGCAAAGCAAACATTCACCCTTTGCTAGATAGAGCTGAGCCATACAACTAGAGTAGGTGCCTTACAAAGGAGATGTTACAGGCCTGGGACAGAGAGCAAAGGGTAGTCTGTTTCTCTCCCGGGCAGAGCAGCCATATAGGCTTTGCAGAAGGAAGTATGTATGTCCTGTGAGTTTCAGTTCTCCATATGGCTGAAGAGGAGACAGCAGGATGATATGCAATCCCAGCATTGCTCCCCGCAGCCCACAAACTCTGCCTATGTAAACTATGACATGGCTGTCACAGAGACGGGAAAGAACTCAGTCCCCAGGTCCCCATAGCACTCCTGGATTAGCAGAGTGCAGGGAAACACCCACAGTGTGAAAGCCAGAGCTGAGCCAGAGGGAACCAGCTCCCCAGAGCAGCCCTAAGTACTTGCTCTGATCTACCCAAACACCACCATATAAATCTGCACACACACTTGCATCCCCACTTGCCTTGTCCTCTCCTTCTTCAGTTCTTCCCCAATATTTGAGGATTGATGTCCCTGTTACCCCAGTCCTTTCCCCTGCACACTGGCTGGCACACACTCACAAACACAGGGCTGAGATCCAGATTAATCTGTTCTTACATGAACAGCTCCTCACACAGCCCCGCCTGGGCACTTGACTGTCAATACAAAGCACTATTCTTGCTCCCTACATGCCCTCTCCCTAAGACAGTGTGTGATCTTAATTAAGCTTTAGGCACAGGTGATTGTCTGGAACTTACGTCTGAGAGCAGGGACTTGGGCTGTTTCCCCCTTTGCCACCTGCACAGTACTGACCTGCCTGCATGATTGTTGGCAAACCACCTTCCTGAGCCTGCATGGCCTCGCTGACCTCCTGCTTTGAAAGAATTTACCATTAATTTTTGAAAAGTGTTGTGAAAGGAAAGGTAGCACAGAAACAGAGGGTATTAATTCCACCAGGAGCCTCCAGGGACCAACTGGTGCATTAAAGCTACTAAAAGCAGAAACAAAACTCTTGTACAGTTCCAGCCAGACCAAACGCACCGGCAAATTTTTATCAGTACTTTCCATCAGCATTAGGAAACATGCACGTGGCCTGTCATTACATACCCAGAGCAATGGCCCTGCCACTTGGATCTAGGATAACACAACGAGGGGAGAGCAGGACTGGGATGGATTTGGATCTACTCGGTGTAAGAAAAGGTTGCATCAGGCACCGTGAACAGTTAAGTATTAGTCTCCTGCTGTTCCAGCATAAAGTTAATCAGGGACAGAAATTAATCCCTCCTGACAGCATGTTGCCAATTTCTGATTTCATCCCCGTTTGCTCGTGGCTTATCAAGGGAATGGGAAACTCATAGCAGGGACAAGCCTGGCACACACTTCCTCCTCTGGTAAGGGCACACGCACCAGCAGGGGCTCGATGTGTTTGTGCTCTGCACGCACGGGAACCCTCCCAGCCGTACAGCTGCACCCACCGGCACACAGGGAGACCCACTGAAAAGTTATGCATATGCTTAAGGCAAAATGTACGCCCAGCTATCATCTTTACTCCAAAATAGTGAGGGGGGGTGAGGGGAAACAAGAGCAAGATGAAAGAAATCCTCTCCCTGGAGCGACGGAGCCAGAAGAGCAAAGTGGCATTTACAAATCATAAGCATTTCCCTTCCCCACTCTTTCCTCCTTTGCCCAGAATGTTAATTAGCGTTTGTCTAAACAGGAGCAGCAAAAGCTGAAACCCGAGCAGCATTAATACTTTTAAAGGAAACCTGGTTGGGAGTTCTTTCAGATAAGACATTTAGATTCAAATGGTGAGACATCTGAGGTGATGCAGCAGGTGCTTTTTAATGCCACCTTGTAACTTTCCTCCTAAAACTAGGGAATTCTAAAAAGAAAACTGTAATTTCCCAGAACCATAGAATTCTGCCTCATGTTCCAAATGTCAGGGTTTTATTCTGCAGCTTTTCCTCCCATGCCCAGAGGATCATGGATTGAGCCCCACAGCAGGGCAGCAGCACCCTGCTCATTCCTGCATTCCCAAAGCACATTGTTGCACTCTAGGCTGCGCAGCCCTGAAGGCTGCTGTACAGTGGAGTTTGGCTGATCACATAATAAAAAAGCAGGTTTGCAATTATACTCATAAATAATAGCACTTACTTGGTTTTGTGTCATAAATAAAATTCAGATTATTATATAGACCGCATTATCTCTGTGTTTGAACGATCAATATATACATCTTAAAGTATCACCAATTTTTTGCTATAAAAATTGTCGCAGGCAACATGCTTCACAATTTGCTTCTCCTTTTAATGACTTTCCCTTTCCTACCATTTGTAAGTCTCCTCATCCAACTAAACAAAACTACCAATCTCATTAAAATAATCCTCTGCCCTGAGTGATCACTGCTGTGTTTCCAGCACACCCAGTGTCACAGCTTACACAGCCAGGAGGAACCTGTACCCCATCTGCTGAATAACACAGGCAGCATGGCTGCTGGAATTAATTCCTGCTGAAATGAGAAACTCAACAACACCCCATGGACTGAAACAATTGTCTAAACATGTGGACAGCAGTTGTCAGTACCAAACCCATGCACAGCTCCACACCCCAGCTAGGTGCCCAGTCTCTGTGGGGATGAGCTTGTCCTGAACCCCTGCAGCACCAGGCAGTGAACATATCCTCATCTCAAAGGGCTCCCAGTACAAACCCAAACCCAAACCAAACCAACAAAACACCAGTGCAGTCTCCTCTTTGAGAGTAGTGTGCACAGCATAGAAGCATCTTCTGCAATGCACTGCATGAGTGTTCAGCCCCATTGTCTTAGAAACCAAAGAGCTGGTGTGAAGTAAGTACAAAAGGAATTGGTGGGGGAAAAAAAAACAACCAGACAGATTCTGGGCCCTAAAACCATTAGGAGAGCTAAAGCCTGCTCCCAGACACTCCCGAGTTCACAGGAGAACTGCTTTCCTCTCACTCTGACAGACTCAGGCTGCAGATCACAAACAACTGTGCAACCGGCGCCTGCAACCCAGCCTCACACCTCAGGTGAAAGGAAATTCCACAGCAAAACAGGTATTTCTCAGTCTCTTGATAGTGTAGGGTTTTGGCCTCCTTCCTTCTGCCCTATTTTTCCAGTTCCTTTATTAGGCTGAGGAATTTCTCGAGTAAGTGGTTTTGCACAGGGTTTACTCAATAGGACACAATTGACTCTCATTGCAAAGAATTAAGTGCTCTCAATAGCGATGTCCATTTTTAATGCCATTTCTATTCTTACTAATGAATTAAGCCAAGATAACACCAAGTAGTTCCCAGATGAGACTGATTGTCAAGAGGATGAGGATTTTATCAATAGTTGTTTTTTTCATCCCCTCTTTTTTAGGCTCAGCTCAGAAAAATCATTAAAAAAAAAACAACAAACAAAAACCAAAAAACCAGAAATGCCTTTTCCTCCTTGAAAAAGCATAGAGAAATCTCTCCAGGAGATTCCTTTCCCAGCTATATTAGTTATTACTGCCTCTGCATGGTTTCTAGTTATGTGTGCATTTGAAGAAATAGGGTGAAAAAATGCTCAAGTTCACAAAACTCCTTTATCTCAACCTCAGGATGCTTCAGCGAACATTCAGAATGAAGTGACCCATAAAATGATTAACCATTTATTAATTTGAAGGGCAAGTCACAACATCACCACAAAAAAGGAAGACACTACTTCTGGGCATGCTGAGGAGTTTGCTTATGGACACTAATGTTCTCATTGGGTTTTTTTTTCCCTCCTCTCCTTTTTTAAATAAAGGCATGTTTCCATTTTGTTTTACTCATCCCATCTCCCCACAAGCCCCCTATAGTTCACAGACAAGTACCAGAATGTGCTACAGACATTGCTTTCTAAAGATCACTCTTCTGATGTGCAGCAGACATGTGCACTTTATCTCGAGTTGCTCCAAAAATCCCTCACATGGAGTCTGGAAATGTCAAGCACCGTAACATCTATCATCTGTTCACTACATTTCAAATGCTTTTTCAGATCTAACTGGGCGCTGCTACTCAAAGTCCCTGGTTCTTGGCTCTTCTCTTTGCTCACGGTGCAGAAAGAAGGTCCATCACCACTACCCCCTTTTCCAAGACATTCAGAAGTCTCAGAGGATCACAGTTCCTACTGGTGAGACTATCCTGGTTATGCAAGAGCCTCCAAGCTGCATTTCCAGTTGGAGTTTCCCATGTGAGATAGGGATCTCATTTACAGAGCTGGTTTGCAGCTTGTATGACTGATGAGGCTCGTGTTGCTTTGTGGAGAAAGGAAGGAGGGCAGGGAATGCAGATCTGTGTACAAAATGCTTCAGAGGTGAAGTTCTGCAGTAGGTAGGAAGGCAAAGGGCAGGACAAGGCAAGACAGGAGAAACTTCAGCTGTGAAGCTGGGCTGATCTGCTCAGGAATGCAGCACAGTCTGCACGGCTGGGCTGGACAGATGCTGGGGTTGAGCTGAGGAGTTTTGCATAGCAGATGGTCAAGGAGCTGTGATTTGCAGGTAATCTAATAATTAGGTAGTCATATCAGTGAGGATATGAGCCACGGGGTCATGAGGGGTTGGCACACTTCCCCTGCTTCTGCAGAAGTCATTGGACAGTATGAAACAAGGACATTAACTGTTTAGCTCTCAGGCACAGCCAGCAGCAGCTTCCTCCAGAACAAAATCACTGTAGGGCACAACCAGGAGCCCAGGCCAAGGGGGCTGTCACCTCCTCCCCTTAACACAGCCATAGTGCTGACACAAGCAGCTCTGCAGTAAGTCTGCTCAAGACACTGGTCCAAATAAACTACCCCTCTCAAAGTTTGCTGTTGGGAATAAACTGTATCAGACTTCAAGCATGTTATACCATTTTGAAATGACAGGTTGACTTCTTCACCATGTGCTACGGCACCAGAAACAGGAGACCTGCAAGGGAGGAGGAGACAGAAAAATTGCAGGACAGAGCCCTCCAGTGAAAATAAAAAAACATGTTTCTTTAGAAAGTGATGAAATGCCAGCACTCACTCTCTACAGCCCCTGACAACAACAAAAAAAAACCCCGTTCATATTTTTTTTTTAACTGTCACAAAATGATGTAATGCATATAGTGTAATTATGCTTAAGTGCTTTCCATGTTAAATGTCATTTCAGTTATCACTTTTTAAATGCAATTTTTATTGAGTGCACAATAATAATTTAGCAAGTAAACAGGCAAGTCAAAAGAAAAGAGTGGAAGTGCAGGGGGAGGTGGGAAAGCCTCAAGTGTGACAATGAAATGCACTGGGGTACATGGAGCTGTTACTTCTGAAAGCTCAGAAAGAATTATAAAAAAGCCATAAATTACAAGGTTGCAAGATGCAATAAATTACAGCCTCTATAAAAGGCAAATAATGGAAATGAGAAAGGAGAGGGAGAAGGGGGAGGATTCTACATAATTTGTCACCACTGACCCCAGACATCTGCAGAGCCTGCAAAGAGCACTGGAAATATTTGGGTGTTGCAGTCTCCTCACAAACAGCAATCCTCAGAGGCCAGCACTGGGGTCAGCTTTAGTGAGATTCCCTTCTACCAGTACAAACACAGTTCCCTTCCAACCACAGTCTTCTCTGCATCACACATACCTTGGGGAAATCAAGGGAATTGCTAGCAGAAGACCAACAGCCTTACACTTTATAGAAGATAAAGCCCATCAGTCTGCCAAACCAATGGGAACAAGGTGCAAGCAAATGCTGGCACACTCAGCAGGGAGGGGCAGGAATGAACATCAAACACAGGCTTTCAAAGATATGCCACTTACTCCTCCCTCTTCCTTTTTGCAGAAAAGTTCCTGGGGGCCTTGGTGGACACCAAGTTGGCCATGAGGTGGCAATGTGCCATTGCAGCAAAGAAAGCAAACAGCATGCAGGTCTGCCCTGGAAAGAGCCAACAGGTGATCCTTCCCTCCACTCATCACTGCTGAGGCCACACCTGAAGTTCTGGGTCCAGTTCTGGGATCCCCAATGCAAGGGAGAGATAGAACTACTGGAGAGAGTCCAGAAAAGGGTTAAGATGGAGCAGCTCACATACAAGGCTAAGGCAGCTGGGACTGCTCAGACTGGCGATCATAGAACATCTTCAATTGAAGAGACCTTCACAATCATCTAGTCCAACCTTCAACCCAACACTGCAAGCTCGTCAGCAGACCATGTTTGTAAGCACCAGGTCCACATGACATTTAAATGCCTCCAGGGATGGTGACTCCACCACTGTCCTGGGCAAACCCTTCCAATGTCTGATAACCCTTTAGTTTAGGAAATGTTTCCTAATACCCAACCCAAACCTCCCCTGGCACAGCTGGCAGCCATTCCCTCTGCTCCTGTCACACATCACCAGGGAGAACAGACTGTCCCCCTCCTCGCTCCAACCTCCTTCCAGGTAGTTGTAGAGAGTGATAAGGTCTCCCCCCTCAGCCTCCTCTTCTCCAAACTAAATGACCCCAGCTCCCTCAGCCACTCTTCACAGGACTTGTGCTCAGGACCCTTCACCAGTCTCGTTGCCCTTTTCTGGACACACTCCAGCACTCCTATGGCATTCTGATACTGAAGGGCCCTGAACTGAACACAGTATTCAAGGTGTGGCCTCACCAGTGCTGAGTACAGGGGGACGATCACCTCCCTATTCCTGCTGGCCACAGTGTTTCAGTGTTTTCTAGGATGCCAGTGGCTTTCTTGGCCACCTGCACACACTGATTACTATCTATGCTGACTATGAGGGTACACTCAATCCCCTCATCCAGATCATTAATTCAGAGAGCTACAGGAGAGAGTCTAGTGCAGGGTCACCAAGATTAAGGGAGTGGAGCATCTCCCTTATGAGGGGAGGCTGAGAGAGCTGGGGCTCTTTAGCCTGGAGGAGACTGAGGGGAGACCTCATCAATGTCTATAAATATGTTAAAGGTGAGTGTAGGGAGGATGGAGCCAGACTCTTCTCAGTGTCATCTAATGACAGAACAAGAGGCAATGGAAGTAAGTTGGAGCACAAGAGGTTTAGGGTAAACACAAAGAAAAACTTCACAGACACTGGAACAGGCTGCCCAGGGGGGTTGTAGAGTCTCCTTCACTGAAGACATTCAAAACCAGCCTGGATGTGTCCCTGTGTGACCTGATCTAGGTGATCTTGCTCTGGCAGGGGGGTTGGACTAGATGACCTTTCTAGGTCCCTTCCAACCCCTAACATTCTAATAAAGATATTAAAGAAAACAGGCCCCAGTACTGAACCCTGGGGACCACCACTTGTGACTGGACACTAGCCAGATTTAACTCTGTTCCCTACAACTCTTTCAGCCCGGCCATCTGGCCAGTTTTTTATCCATTACAGAGTGAATTTATCCAAGCCTTGCACCATAAGTACTGGAACAGGTTGGCAAAAGAGGTTGAGAGGTCTCCCTCCTTAGAGACAGTTGAAAGCCAACTGGACATCATCCTAAGTGACCCACTCTGGATGACTTGAACAGGAAAGTTCGACCAGAGGACCTGCTGAGATCCCTGCCAGTCTCAACCATTCTGCAATCCTTTGATTCAACCACCTTCCCAAATCCATACAACCAACCCCAGCTTTAGCACAAGAGGGCAAAACTTTCACCGCCATTAAAGCCACCCAGAGATGCTGAATCAAAGATGGCAGCAGAGACAGACACCCTTCTGCAGAGCAAGCGGGAGCCAGCAGCCAGGAGACAGCCCCTTGCTACTAGACAGCACTCGCCTGAGAAATGCTCTTCAGCAGCACCCTGTGCCAGCAATGGCAAAGCCATTTGGAGGCAGACAAGAAGCCACGTTTCAGAAGCAGAGGACAAGCATGGGTGAGGTGGTGCCAGGGGCTGGGAGGCACAGCTCCCTTTCCATTTCACAGTATTGCAATACCCTTGGGCCTTCAGGATTTTCAAAACAAAGCTACCAACAGAAAGGAAAAACCCACTGGAGTAAAACCAACAAACAAAATGAAGGCAGCCAAGTTCTGAGTGGAGATGAGCAGGATCATAATCTCTGGAAAATTAAATCTGAAGAAAATGGAACAGGCACAGCTTTTGGCTGACAGAGAGCACAGCACCCTTTTTTTCAGGGGTGTGTGTGCCAGCTTTATTTGTTTAAAACTCAGAATGGAGAGACACAGAGAATGGATTGTTTTCATTACAGAAGCTGGAGTGAGAAGGTGGCCTGTAGTCACTATAGGACCATTTTTAGTACCAATGACAGCAAATAGTCCCAGTGGATGGGAGTAAAATTAATTTAAAGGTTATTATTTCACTCCCTACAGATGGAATTTTTTTTGTAGGACCTAGATTCCTGGTGTCCATCTGAGCTCTGGGCTTACATGCAAGCTCTGAAATAGTCTGGCAGATGTTTTTACTGCCTCCAGACCTCAGGAAAGAGAAGTCAAGCCTTGGTTCTTTGAGGGGTTGACTGGAAGCCTAACATGAAGTTTTACTACTGCAATGGCAAGGCCTGGGCATTCCTTGGCCAACACCTAAGGGCAAGGACAGGCTGGAAATTGCCTATGGCACCTCAGGGGCTTTCTTGAAATGAGCTTGGCAGGGGTCAGTTTAACTCACAATCTGTCCACTCTTTTCTCTCTTTCTAATCCAAGTCCCATCATCTGAAGTTCCAGCAACAGAAGAAATGTTGATGCTGCTGCCTGGGCAGCATCATGAGCATCAGCAGTGGGCAGAAACCAGGTTCTGAGCCCATGAGGGCAGACAGGCAGAGGGAAGTGAAGCCTGTCTCACTCATGATAATGCCTCCATTATAGGAAGAGAGGCTAAAGAACCTTCAGCAGCAGAGCCAGTCATGAAAGGTGGGTCACGCCAAGGCAAGGCAGCAGGGCACAGGCAGGCACCCCTGGCAGAGTGGCAGCAAGTGTCCTCAAAGCCAGGGCTGACATCTCTGTGGTCCCCTCCCTCTCTCCCCAAGGGGCCTTGCCTCCTGTACTGATGTGCTCCGGCACAGGTTGCTAATCAGGGCACAGCATGAACAGGCACCGGCAAGTGCTGGGCTCCAACACTTTTTTCCCAGCAGGAGCTCAGTGCCAGCACTTCCTCTGAATTAATAAATAAATAAAATACCTCTGTTTCAGATGAACTGGAGGAAAAAGGTTTCAAAGGTTTCCAAGAAAGTCAAGCAGAAGGCTAAGGAGAATGTAGTTTCCATGGGAAGAATAGTTAATCCCAGTGTCTGAGCAGTCCTGCCACCTTCCTCTCCTGGCCTCAGATTGCACTGCAGCATCGTAATGCCTGTCCAAACCAGCTCCTATGCCTGCAGGTCCCCAGTTCATCCCCATCTCGGGAGCAATCTGTCACCCACATTGTGCCATGGGCACTCTGCTCCTCTTTTCCAGCTCTCCCTTGGCCCTGTTTCCAGAGGAGAATAACAATATCTATCACAGAGCTCCTAGACTCTGAGCCCATCAGCTCTGTGATGCCTAGTGGAAGAGAGTCACTGAACTTTCACTAGAGACACCCAGAGGCGCTGCCAGTCGTGGCAGCTCATGCTAGACTCTCCTGTGGATGGCCCCTTTGGCAGCCACCAGCTCAGGTTGCTCCTCTGCTCACAAGTCATTGACCCCCATGTATGGGGAAGGGGCAGAAGTAACCCACGCACCAGTGTCTGCCTTGAGGCAAGTAGGATTCAAAACACAAGCCAGGATCCTTCCAAAAAGGCCACTGTCCAAAGCCTCTCCCATCCCTTCAATGCCCTAAATCTCCATGCTTTCCTTGCCTTCACTCTCAAGTGCTAAAAAACATAAAATATTTTGCAAGCCTTCTCATGGAAATAAATTCAAATGCTGCTGAAGATGCACCGGTTTCTCCCTCTCTTAAAGCAAAACCTGTCCTCATGCTCCTTTTTCTCCTGCCTGGCTGCCTCCTGGCACAAAGGCCCCTCTCTACATGTGGCAAGAAAATTGTACCCCTTTTGAAAAAGTCTGCTTTATAACCCCTCAGCCTCCAGTCTACATGGACAATAGCTACAAAAACAATTTACCTGATCATTTCAGGATTCTGCCAGCAGCTACAAACTGGGAATGAGGGAGGCTGGTCTCCACTGCAGTTCTTAAATTCTTTTACTCACTTTGGTCAGACTTACTTGCTTGACATTGCTGTCAGCACCACCTTGCCCATATCTAGAGCACTGTGACACCTACAAGGTTTCAGACAGTTTGGTACCTGGGATGAGATTTTTTACAAGGTTTCTACATGGTTGATGTGTTAAAAAATAAGGCCTTGGACACAGGAAGCTGGAAAATCCACCACATATCCAATAATTCTAAACCTGGGCCCTATGTCTTCATGCCTCTGACCAGAATGCCTTCCCGCAGTGCTCTAACAGCCAGCAGGGGTGGCCTTTTGGTCTTGGACACCCCTCACAGCTGCTAAATTTCTGTCCCATTTCTTTTCTTTCTTCCCTTGTCCAGCTTTCCCTGAAACATCAAGGAGACAGAATCATTCTACCAGCTCCTGATTCTGGGAGACAGTGAGTGACGGCACAAATGAAATCAGAACAGAGGGCACAGAAAGCAGGGGAGTTGGAATCAGGCTAAATAAGGGGTGCACACTTCCAAACAGCCCCTCCTGGGACAGGCTGTCCCCCCAGGCAGTGCTACTAGTGTCACCTCCTAGCGTTTTGGAAGCAGGGGGTATAGATTAGGGCTGCTAAACATCCCCATAGAAGTGAGCAGAAATCAATGATGTGCCACTTGAGCCCTTGAGATAATCCTATCTAATCAAACAGATCCAAAAAAAACAGCATCTTATGGGCCATAAAACATCAGAAGCTTATTTCCCTCACAAATACTGAGCTGACACCACCACTGCAACAGCCCCTTTGGCTCTTCCTTCCTCCTCTCCCATCTTTCCACTTGAACGCTCGGCTGCTGACAGCTCCTAATGACTTGGACTCCGATGTGGTCCCTGACTGCCTAATCAGGGTTACATTAATTAAGTGGTTATCTCATGCAGCCTGACCCCAAAACATCCTCAGCAGAACAGTGCCTGTGCCCAGCACACCAGGGAAACAGGTACTTCCAGCAGCAGCCCTTGGCTAGTTGGGTTTAAGTCCACAGAACAATATAAGCTTTAGAGATCCTGCTTTTGGCAGTGGGTTTGGACTCGATCTCTAGAGGTCCCTTCCAACCCCTAACAGTCTATGATTCTATGAAACATTGATGGTCTTCCCACCTGTGAATGAAGAAGCTCCTCACCAGACATTTGCCAGCTCCAGCAAAGAGGGCTACCTCAGGAGCTGCCCAAAAGCAATGTTTCCCCTTTTATGCATAAGGTGAGGACTGCTGGTGTGACTGGCCCAGTGCAGACTCCTTCAAGATGCTACCCTGCCTGGAATAGCCCTCCTCTACAGTTTAGTCTTGTTCTCTGGCTTCATCAGTTTTGGCTTCCAAATTCCCAGGACTCTCCCAAAGTGCCAAATCTTTCACTCAAGGGAAGTTCTCCATACTAAGGAGAAATCCATCTGCTTCCTGGAAACGGAGGATGCAGCTGGGAGAGGTTTTTAGGACCTTTTCCCTCCTCCTGCAGGTTAATGGAATTACCAGAACTGCCAGCCTCCCTGGCAACCCTCATGCCTTAGGGGGCTGCAGCAAAGCCCCTTCTCCCTCTCCTCCCTCCCTGCAAACAGGGTAAAGGAGGGTGGGAATAGCAAAGCCAAAGGGAAAAACAAAACAACAAAGTACCGTATAATCTGCATATTTCACCACTTGGCAGTGGGGATTTTTTAATCATTTAATAGTTTTAATCCTTTATCAGATGCTCATCTAAGAGGATTTTGCTGCACATACAAGATTTGGTACAAATGCTTTTGCAGTAAATATACTCATTTAGCAAGTTTATTTCCTGCCTGGGCACTGAGTGGGGCAAGTTGGCTGCGACTTGACAAAGGTGATGAGACCTTACTGGAACTTCTCTAGGCTGTACTTCTGATTTTTGCAAGCCAGCATCTCCACTACTGGAAAAAAATGACACTGGTCATCCTCACATCTTAAGCTCCTGCAGTTACCAGGGTACACTTCTGAACAGCACCTACTCCTGTACCCCAGACATAAGGGTGCTGTGCAGATGCCCACCTGCCCTACTGACCCAGTACTACTGGAGATTTGCTGGCTCTTTCTATAGTGGTAACTGAAGAGGGCCACAGCACAGACTACAGGACTACCCCCACCACCATCCACACCAGAGCAGACAGCCACGGACCAAACCCGCCAGCCCTCTCCTCAACATACTTTGGCAGAGGCAGTGCAGATAAAGTTGCTTTGTTTTGAAGAGGAGCAGTCAGCTACAAGGACAGGAACCACACTACGCCACTTGGCTCCAGAGCCAGAGAATAGGCACTGGCTTATTTTACTTAGGACAGATACACCATCTAATGAAAATCCCCAGGTTTGAGGCAGCAGAGGAGGCAGGCTGACAGGGCAGGCTCCTGCAGCCCTGGAGAGCTAGGCTGCAATACAGAATAGCTGCCTTTTGTTCAGTCCTGCTGAATTACTGACCTAACCACCTCCTCTTCTTCCACATGGCTGACGGTCTGTGGAGGCTCAGCCAAGCCCTGCTTACAGTGCCAGGTGACAGTGATGTGCATTGTGGAGAGCAGCAGCATTTCACTGCATCTGCAAGGCACACCCAAGAATACAGCTGAGGCAGGGCTGCCTCACCAAAGCCCCTCCAGCTGGCCAGTGTGGGATAAAAGCCATCCCCTCTCCTGTGACATGGAGCCTATGCATGCAAGTGAGGATTTGCACACACAGAGAAAAAACAATAAATCCTTTAGTCCACAGACTCTTAAATGCCCATGCAAGAGGTCCTCTCTGTATGACAAAGGTTGCATCAGAAGTGTGCTCCAGCAGGCTGGACTTAGCAGAAAGACAAACCTCTGTGCCTGGAAAGATCATGGAGCAGATTCTCCTAGAAGGCCTGATAAAGCATGTGGAGGACAGGGAGATAATCAAGGACAGCCAGCATGGCTTCACTAAGGGAAATCCTGCCTGACAAACCTAGTGGCTTTCTATGACAGAGTGACTACATCAGGGGGTAAGGGTCGACCTATGTGATCTATCTGGACTTGTGCAAGGCCTTTGACACAGTCTCCCACAACACCCTACTTGCCAAGTTGGAGAGATACGGATTTGATGGTGGACCATTCAATGGATAAGGAATTGGCTGGATGGTCACATCCAGAGGGTAGTGGTTAGTGTCTCAAAGTCCAGATGGACAGCAGTGACAAGTGGTGTCCCTCAGGGGTCCATGCTAGGGCCTGTGTTGTTTAACATTTTTAACAATGATATCGACAGGGGATCAAGGCACCATCAGCAAGTTAGCAGATGACAGCAAGCTGAGTGGTGCTGTCAATACACCAGAGGGATGGGATGCCATCCAGAGGGACCTGGACAGACTGAAGACATGAGCCTGGGGAAACCTCATGAGGTTCAACAAGAGCAAGTGCAGGGTCCTGCACCTGGGCTGAAACAATCTTCACTATCAATACAGACTTGGGGATGAGGTGATAGAGAGCAGCCCTGCAGAAAAGGACTTCGGGGTGCTGATAGACAAGAAGCTGGTCATGAGCAGCCAGTGTATGCTTGCAATCCAGAAGGCCAGTGCATCCTGGGCTGCATCAAGAAAAGTGTGGCCAGCAGATGGAGAGAGGTGATTCTGCCACTTTTCTTTGGTCAGACCTCACCTGGAGTATTGCATCCAGCTCTGGAGCCCTCAGCACACAAAGGACATGGACCTGATGGAGGGGGTCCAGAGGAGGGCCACAAAGATGACCAGGGAGCTGGAACACCTCTCCTATGAGGACAGACTGAGGGAGCTGGGATTGTTCAGCCTGGATAAGGCTCTGGGGAGACCTTATAGCCACCTTCCAGTGCCTGAAGGGAGCTTATAAAAAGACTGGAGAGGGCCTGTTTACAAAGGCCTGCAGTGAAAGGATGAGGGGCAATAGACATCAAGTGCACTCAAAGTTTGATGATGACACAGAGTTGTGTGGTGTGGTGGACTCACTTGAGGGAAGGGACCATCCAGAGAGACCTTGACAGGCTAGAGAAATGGGCCAGTGCAAACTCCATGAGGTTCAACAAGTCAAAGTGCAAGGTTCTGCAACTGGGTCAGACCAAACCCAGGCACAATTACAGACTGGGTACAGAGTGGATTGAGAGGAGCCCTGAAGAGAAGGACTTGGGTGTGTTGATTGATGAGAAACTCAACTAGAGCCAGCAGTGTACTCATGCAGCCCAGAAGGCCAACTGTATCCTAGGATGCATCAAGAGGAGTGTGGTCAGCAGATGAAGAGAGGCAATTCTCCGCCTTCACTCTGCTTTTGTTGAGACCCCACCTCTAATACTGTGTCCAGTTCTGGTTTCTCCACCATTAAAGGGACATAGATTTGTTAGAATGAGTCCAAAGGAGGACCACAAAGATGATCCAGGGGCTGGAGCACCTCTGCTATGAGGATAGGCTGAAGGAGTTGGGATTATTCAGCCTGGAAAAGTCTCTGGGGGGATCTTATAACTGCCATTGAATACCAGGAGGGAACCTACAGGAAAGCTGGAGGGGGACTTTTCACAAGAGTGTCCAGTGATAGAACAAAGGGAAATGGTTTTAAACTGAAGAAGAATAGGTTTAGACTGGATTTTAGGAAAAAGCATCACTTGCTACCTGCCAGCACCAGCATGCACCAAAGACTAAATCTGCTTTGTCAAAGACAAATGAAAACACAAACTGTAATTAAAACATCCTCTCCTGTCCATAAAACCTGCTGTGATGGTAGCTGCCCAGTGACACTTGTGTTCACTGCAAGCCAACATCAGAGAGGAAACCATGCAGCTGTAATCTCCTACTCTCAAGGTATTTTGGGGGAAGGAAATGGGAATGAACACTAGAGTGAATTTACACTGTACTGAGGCAGACTTAACTTATAGGTGGCCAGAAGATATCATCTATGTGATAAGGGCTACATGCTCTGTACGCATTTGAGGCAACTGTTGAGGCAGAGCAAAGGTTTTCCAATTCATAGGATAAAATGGTAGTAGATGGCTTAAAGTTACAACAAGAACCTGCCAATCATTTCTCATGTTGTGTGCTTCAGTTTCGTTATGTGGTTGCTTTTGGTCAAATACTTCAAAATACTTCATAGGAACTGAAGCTGGATCCCACAAGTGCCAAGTCCCTGACTAACCAACGGGTCATTCCAGCACCAGCCTCTCTCCTCCCATTTCACAACCTCCACCTACAGAAAAGAAGGAAAAGCTTCATCTTCCTCACAGCTGGCAGGGAATGTACAATTCCCTCTTGTTCATCTTTAAGGCCAGTAGAAAGAGCCCCTTTAAAAAGAAAGGACATAAAGTATTTCCCTGACACTTTATAATCTCCTGGGGCAAAACCCAAGAGCCATGTTGTTGTGCTCAGAGACCAGGGAAGAGGACAAGCGGCATCAACACCAGCACAACAATGGTTTTTCTGGGTCACAGCATCTTACCACCTGAGCATCTCAACAAGACAAGGGGTAAAAGTCAGAGGCTGAGGGGGATGTCCTCATCTTTCATGGAGCTGCCAACAAGCCAAGTCATGCTGATGCACAGCTTTTAGATGGAAGTTTTAATCAAAACACAGAAGTGATCTCGGATAGATTTACACCAGGAGCTCTCACCCATCAGGTGACCTTCCTTTCTCTGGGACACCACTGATGCAATCCCAGGTGTACGGTCAGCTGTTTAGACAAATGTCAAAGTAGCTTTTTGGCTCCCCAGCACATAATTCCCGCTGGAAGCACTGTGGGGCAGAAAGCCCCTCAGAAAGCACTTCTCTGGGCACACAGAGCACAGCACATGTCCTGCAGCCAGGCAGAAATTCTACTGGAGCATAAGTAACTTATAAAAATATCGTGCCCCCTTCAAGCTTTGGCTAATTCAAACAGCCCCACCAGTTTTTGACAGCTCAGTTTGAATGTTCCAGTGCTTGAAATGCAAAAGACAACATAGTCCATTACCCTGCAGAAAATTATATCTTGTATTTTGCAGTTTATTCAACAAATCCAATAGACTGGTCCTATCTTATTCCCTCTGCCTTTAAGACAATCCAAGAATCTATTTACTTTCCTCTTTCCACATGGATGGCAGCACTGATAGGTGCTTTGGGAGCAAGAATGCCCACTAACTGTTATTTATGGTCCAGCAGCAGCTGCAGCATAGGGGGAGCTGCCTGTGCACAGTGAGATACACTCCCTGCCCTGCACCCTTACTGTTCTTAACACTTCCCAAACCTTTCTCTTTGGGATAACAAGGGCCTAAGAAAAGATATCCTGGGGTAAATCACCTTCTGCACCTCTCCAGAGTACCTGTTGGCACATTCCACAGCCCAGCACCAACCTAGACCAGTGCAATCCAATTTTGACAATTGCCCCATTTTGCTCCATCTAAGGCATGTGAAAGGCTTCAGTCCTGAGGAGCAAAAGGAACCTTTCTGCTTTCTGCTATAACATAGACCACATTTTGGGTCTCAAGATTTGCATCTGGCAGCATCCAGAAAGAAGCTGCCCTGGGAACAAACTCACCACCAAGGCTACATTCTGCTCTTTCACAAAGGTGACAAGCTTCTAACTGCTAAAAGGGCCACAGAACCCTCAACAGCTGGGATGCCTTTAATCCACATTGAGATCTAGATGAAAATTTAGCAGAGAGCTGCTGCTCAGTATGATGGACAGATCAAGCCCTGGCCCAGGATGCAGCCCTGCTCATATTTCTGCAGGTCCAGAAGGCTGATTCAAAACTGTGCAGTTTAGGGCTTTTAACTCTCTGCATAGAAATATCTGATGCGTTCAGGTAGCAATGTGTATGTGCCACCTCCAGGGAATTTATTTTCTCCCCATTTGCCAAGATAAACAGCATACCAAGCATGAAGAGGGGAGGAGACAAGGCTGATTTAAGTGATTTCACTTTGCAATTTTCTGTGTTCTTTTTAAGTCGCTTATCCATTTCAGTGCTCAATATTCAGCTCTTTCCCTAATTAGAAAATCGCTAATCTGCTCTGAAAAATGTAAAAGTGAGTCTTGCTTATGTGCATTGCTTGGAATACGCAAGCGTGTTGGGTTTTGTGTTGCTTTCAAGCTCTTTTTAAAAAGCTTCTGGTGTCTCCAGCTGGCATCACTTGCTCCTGTTGATCCCTCCCCCAGCCCACATTCAACTCCTATGTGCAGTGCTACACATACCTAGCACCTCCAAGAAATTATTCCTGCTCTAATCCCAGTAAACATAGTAAATCTTTGGCACCCCTTTAAGTAATATCCTCATTCCTTTCTCTGTGAGGGACACCTCCCAGCCAGAACAGGACAGCTTTTCCACACCACATCCCAAACAGTGGCAGGCCAGAAACCTTGAGAAGGTACAAGGGAGAGCTGTGAAGGTGGAAGCTCAAGAAAAGTGGCCAGACATTTCCCAAGTGTCCACCAACAGCACTGGATTAACTTCATGTTACACCCACAAGACCATGTCTGGTGCCTGGGAACAGTGAGCCTGAGGCTGTACTATGCAGGGGAAGAGCCATGGGTCACTGTAGGGCAGCCCTCACCAACCTGGCACATTCCCACCAAGTCAGAGAAGGGCCAAGTGGTGACAGATGCCATGGACAGCCCCAGGAAAGGCAAGGTGACATGTCAGGGCCAAGGTCCACCCACTGAACTCAGTTAAGAGCAAGAAGAGAGAGCCAGAGTTGTGGAGGCTACCTGCAATGTAGGTCCAAAGTCCACTCAGGTGATGGGGTTAGAGGCCAAGCTACCTGCAATGTTATTCCAAGGTCATCCAGGAGGCCCAGCCAGAGGCAGGGTTGTAGCAAGCACCTTCAATGTGGGTCTGGGGTCCACCCAAGGAGGCAGCACAGCAGGTACCAGGACTGGGGACAGGCAGACCTCCACAACAGCTCAGGAGAGCAAAGTGACCTGATCTCAAATGAAGCTCCTGAACCTGGGACAGTGGATATATGTCCCAGGTGAGCCCAGGCAAGGCACCTGAAGCCCATTAAGGGCTCTCACAGCCCTTCATTCTCATCCATCATCTCCCAACCCTGTGTGCTGCTGCTGGAGATCCCAGTCTGAGTAAGCAGCAGCAGAGGAAGAGACAGCTGGATATTTCAATAGAATACAGGATGGACAGCAGACTGGATTCAGCAGCTCCCAGCTCAGTGCTGCCCCACGCATCAGGAATTCAATGCCTGCTCTGAGGTATAAATCCAGCTGTCCTGAAGGTCAGCAGCTGGTGGCCTTAGACAGCAGTGTCTAGCCTAAGTGATTCATCACCACCCGTTCATGGAAGAAATCCCATTAAGCAGGCAGCAGCGTAAACCCAGAAGGTGAGGGGCTGGTCATTAACAGCTCACCCCGAGCAGGCAGTGCAGAGATCAGGCTTGTCTGTAACAAGTGAGCACACCCACAGAACCTGACCACTCCCCAGGAATATGCCTGGTCCTCCTGAGCAGAACCAGCAGCACCCCCACAAGAGCAGAGAACCCTCAAATCTGCAACACTGCTCAGCCAGCAGTTGATATAGCACTAAGAAAAATAACAACCCACCCACACACTGCATAACCAGCAATCAGAGGAAAAAAGAAAGCAGCAGCAGCTGGCTTGTATTGCTCCAAACCTCACCTCTAACAAGGCACCCACCACCTCAGAGGGATGCCCCAAAAACCTCCTGGCTAGCCCTGTACTATAAACATTGCCTGTTTTAAAGACCATAATGTTTCCCCCCATCATCTCTTTTACTTTAGGGACTTAAGTTTTAATCACTAGCTTCTCAGAGAAAGAAAGATCTCTTTCTTAGGTACCTACACAGCACAGAAGTGGAATTAAGACAGCCAGGCACTGTTCTGGCCAGGACACCTGCATGCTGCTCAGCCAAGTCAGGCTGCTCCTCAGCCTTTGCACCGCTTTCCCCAGTGCTGTCACTGTGCTCTGTCACACTCGCTTACCTGCACATTAATATGAGCAACCACTTCCCCTGCTCCAGCATCCTTGACGCTGGCAGCAGCTCTTATGATGCACATCTTCAGCTTTTAAAAATCAGCTTCTCAGTTCTCCTCTATCCAAACCTTACCCCGTGCTGCAAAAGTGCCCTCCCAGTGCCCTCCCTCACACCTTTTCTCCCCTAGCTCAATGCTGACCAAGGGCAATGTTGCAGTCGTGCTGTTTTGGGAAGAGCTCTCTATGGGGCTACGATGCACCTGCCACTGACCCTCTATAGCTACCTGTTAGAGCCATGCTGACTGTTATATACCCAACACACCCATAGTCTTGTCACAGGCACATGCCAACTATTGTCTGTTACGTTATGATGATTATGTTTGGTTTCTGCAGGAACAGAACCAAAAAAAGAGGAAGAAACTGTGCAGCTCTAGTTAGCAGTAGCACATCTAAATTAACTCAGAGCCCTCACGACACCATTTTCCAGGGGTGATATTTGCTCACAAGCTTTTCACAACCAACTACTTTGCTAGGAAGAAAAGTACGGCTTAAATGTCAATTAAATAGTCACTCATCCCACTTTTTTTTTCCCAATGGACCTCCAGCAACCTTTTGGGGAAAAGACTGGGAAAGCTAATCCAAGGCCAACATACACATCTTGCAGCTACACAGACAGTTTTCCATGACTCCTCTCCTGCCCAGATTGCTTGCAAGAGAGGAAGGGAACACAGCTGCTATCATACCTTTCCAGCCAAACCTCCTTGCTTCATTATAGTTTGTCACCTGCTCAGGGAAATCACTTGTCACAAAAATTTTCTTTTCCACTTAATGACTTCAAACTCAATTTGGGGATTGGCTCAGTGGACTACAGCTGAGGTGCCTTTCAACTGGCACATACATTTTTGCCCGGGTGAGCCGAGGGCTGTGTGGATGACGAGGGCATCATTTGCTTTGGATGCAGAGCTGTCATAAGCCTGGCGTAATCAAAGGTCTGACTCAGCAGAGCACATCAACCCTACTGATTTTAAGCCCACACTTACTGTTTAATAAAGATTAAATTAGATCAACTGGGGCTGGTCAGGAACAGGAGGTCATGACAAGTGATCTGAAGAGCAAGGCAGAGGAAGAGGCATTCCATTTGGCCAGACTTAAGTCTTTACACAACAGTGTAAAGTCTGTTATTGGTTTACAAGTTTTCCTAAAACAACAGAAATTCCTTAGCAGTAAGTGAAAGGAGCTTCCTGTTACAGGCTGATACTCTGCCCCACGCAGCAGATCCTTGCTGAGGAAGCACAGGTACAGTTTGTGTTGCCACCATGTATTCATATTGGTACAAGACAATGTCAGTGGGAATGCCATGCCACTCTCCCAGTCACTGTAATCATAGAAATAATGCAAATACTGCTCTCAAGAACAGTCACAAATTAAAAAATTTTAAAACAAACAAACAAATAACAACAACAACAAAAACCAAACAACAGCAACAAAAAAACCAACGTGGTGCAATAAGAGAATCCATGAAAATGAGAAAATGGAGGCTTGGAGACGTTAAATGTCTTTCCTAAAGTCACCAAGCAACTTTCAGAGCCAAAAACAAAAATTAGAGAACTGAGGGCCCTTCTCACCACCCCACACTACCTTTCTAACATTTTATTCTATAACCAGAGCCAAAGTCTCCCTACCAAAGATCTACTCTAAAATTATTCCTGCTTACTGGAATTGCAAAAAAGGATTAGCAACCTTGGTTGGTCTAGAATGATCTGTTAATATTCTGCATGTGAAAGCTGTTAAATGCAAGCATAGGGTAACTGAATGCCGAGTCCCACATTCCCAGTGAGATTAATAGTCCCTGTGTTATGATGGAAGAGTAGCAAAATCCTTGCTAGGACTGAAGCAAAGCCACAGTTAATGTATCTAAGTTTGCACTGTTCCTAAGTAGCTGCACACAGTATATTAGGTGAAGTTAAACATACATCTTGTTACTTTAGCAGTCCAACAATGGCAATCACACCTCTTCTAAAAGCAAAATATATTGAACAGGCAACTAATGGATCATCTTGAGAATCTTCTCACTAAGGCACTTCCTTGAACCTTGGACAGCCACCCCATTCCACCCCTGCAGGTCGTTGTCAGGGTGGAGGCAGCGTTGGGCTGCTCCTAAAATCTCTGCTCAATGCTCCCAGGTAGCAGGCTGAGGTCACCCCCTGCTCAATTTGGCACAGCAGCCAGCAGACTGAGCGTGTTGTCAGGGGAGAGCAGATCAAATTAGCACATTACAAGAACTGCCAAGAATGGAAAGCCCAATGCAACCAAAGAATCACTAGAGATTTCCTCTGGTGGCTGCTGGAGTAACCACCAGAGAAGCCACAGCTAAGGGAGTGGCCCCCTCAGGGACACAGCACATGCCTCCAGCCAGCAGCCCTGCCCCGCTACAACCCAAATGCAAAAGCATCAGCCTGGGTCCTGAAAGCAGCCTCATACTGCAAGCAAGCTAAAAATCGTGCTGCATTAATGGAAAGAGTATCAAATATGCTCCAGGGACAGCTGCACCTCAGCAACCTCATCCCTGCATCACCCCCTTTTGAACAATGTCCCAGATCGCTCCTTCACCTGGTGTACCCAACCTCAGAGGTGCTCTCCAGGAGCCAGAGCAACACCCATCCTCCTTCTCATCTCCACCTCCTGCCTAGAAACCCAGTGAAGATACAAGAGAAAAGGGAATTTTAAAAACACTTCATCATCAAGAGTTAAAAATACTTTCTTCAGCCAACTGCAAGGCAAGCAGAGCGTCCAGTGTTTACTGCAACGTACGGCTGCAAATTGAGATTCCTGTTTTAGAGAAATATCTGGTGGTTTCAGCATCTTCTTTAAACCCCTGTAAAAGAGACATTTCAGCTCCTCTCTCCACAACGGGTCTTTAACTTACTAGGAACTCCACTACATTAGTTACACAAGCAACCAGTTCTAATTAGTTTATAAGACAGCAGGTCTTCCTTAGTAATGGCTGATTAATTGCCACGCTGCCCAATGTAATGCCGTGATTCCGATGCCTCCAGAGACATTTAGCAGGGTAGCCTGAGGCTTCCACATAAAGGGAGGGACTGACACCAGAAAAGAAAAAAAAGTTGATCCTGGTAACCTTTCCACCTCTCCTGGTAACCTTTCCATTACCTCCACCCTGCAAGAGTCAGGGGACATAAAGATACTCCCATTTTTAAGGCAAAATTCATCAGGGAGATAGGGCTAATTTTGTTTTTATTTTTTCATTTACCTCCAGGTTAAATCCAGGCAGGGAGCCTGATGTTGAAATGAAACAACTTTTACCACAATCCACCTTCCTTCCCAAAACTCTTCCATCTCCTCACCCACTGCCAAAAGGGACCAAACTGGACAAGAATAAGGAGATTAAATAGAAACAAAGGTTGGAGGCAGCACAAGGCTGGGTTAACTTGGGCATGGCTTCTTTGGTTGCTGTCATTTTGCTGTTTGTTGTCTTCAATCCTTTTAAGGTGGCTGCAGCTTGCAGCCAG
Organism: Ceyx melanurus; assembly: GCA_024611195.1. Taxonomy (NCBI): domain Eukaryota; kingdom Metazoa; phylum Chordata; class Aves; order Coraciiformes; family Alcedinidae; genus Ceyx; species Ceyx melanurus. The sequence goes on along the minus strand of JANHGL010013204.1, from coordinate 18,117 downwards.
CATAATCGTGATTTTTGTAAGGGTTTGGGCTGTGTGTGTGCCACCTCCCCCCCCAACCCTTCCTTTTTCACATTGCCAGCAATTGATTTCATTTAACATTTTCATTTCTCTGCCCGCTGTAAATAACCACTTGGCAGTTGAATTTTTCAAGTAGAACAGGCAGCGGCTGCTTACTCTCTTCCTGGCAGCTGGGGGGGGGAATCTGGCAAGCACTAAAGCAAGAAGCTGTTTCAAGTAGTTTTGAAATGTGCAGGAGATTACACGGGTAGTACTTGGAGTGGAAGAAGTCATAATATGGAAAGGCCGAGAACTTATTAGTGAGACGCCTGGTAAACTTGGTGGTTGAGAGACTAAATTCATTGGTTAGAGATGAATATTTCTCTCCCAGTCCTTGGCCCTACATGCCACAGATGCCAGCAGAGAAGGGTACCTGGGTGCTGCAGCAGGTTGTTGCAAGTAATCTGACAGCACGTTAATGCACTTAAACCAGCACACAAGGTTCAATCCAAGCTAAAAACAACCCAACCTACCACTGTGCTCTGCAAACCACACATGCTCACTGCCAGGCTCTGTCATGAAGATAAGCAGGATGAGATACCTCATTGGTGGTGCTTGTCACACAAGTCCTGCCTTCCTCCCAGGGGCCTAGCACTGAGAGCGTTCGTGCCGGATTCCCACAGAGCCCAGCTGGGCAAGATACCTGTGACCTGTAACAACCTCACTGCTGTACCAGTCCCCTGTCCTCTCCCACTGCCTGGCAAAGCATCGCCACACTGTCAGGAGATCTCAAGACCCAAGATGCAGAGAACTTCACATTACCACCCAGTTTAGCTGGCACAAATTTCTATTCTGGCTCATAATCCACATGAAACCCTGACCTTACTAGAGTCAGACAAATGTAGGGCCAGAACAAACTGCACTGTAAGTCAGCCTTCATATCAGAGGAAGAGAGGAATCATAGAATCAATGACAGCTGACATCAGATGAACACCTTAGTCACACCAGCACAGTATCTATGTAATTCCTTTAGGCTTCAAACAGTTTACTTGTTTTGTGTTTTACATGAGTTTACAGAGAGAGGAGAGGGGAGCTGCTGTTACACAGTTGCCAGGCTACCCCCAAACACAGGAGTTCCCAGTACAAGGTTTTGCTGCCATCCAAGAGGGGCTGAGCCCAGCACTCTGCTGCCACAATGATCAAGCGAGGGAATGGGTATTTACCACCTTAATGGCTGCGTGCATAGCTAAGAGAGCAAAGTATTAATAATGATTAATTTGTATGGCTTGCTTTTTAGCTTTTGTTCAGAAAAAGTCAGCATATTCTGAGCACAGCCATTAACAATACCAACAAGCAGAGCTTGTACCACAGGCTACATGGCCTAATTCCACCCTGCTTTTCTTATGCTGCAAAATAAAAAAAAGCTACAGTAAAAGATATCAGCAGTGACAGGATCCTGGCACGCACTGGCCCCCACCTCACATCTCAACCCTGAAATGTTCCTCAGCAAGAGCTGCTTGCTCCTCCTCAGCTCCCTACCCTCCCAACCCATACTGGGAACTACAGTGAATGTCTTTGAAAATGCCCCCGCTGAACTCACAGAGGCAGAGCAAAGCAGAGATGACAAAATCGGAGCTGGCAGCTCTGCAGAGCAACAGGGCTCAATAGTAGGTTCACCTTTCCCTTCCCCTCTCCAGCCCACTGTGAGTGGGAGGACACGACGAGGAGCGTGCAGCCGTGCGAGCACCGGTAGCCGGCGAGCAGAGGAGGGAAGGAGGGGAGGGCAAGAAAACCACACAAGGGGCATGGACACAAACTGGATACAAGCAAAGGCTGTTCAGGAGACCCTTGATGGGCTTGATGGGCAGATTCAGTCTAATCCATAGCTACACAGCAGGATAAAACTCTTTCTCTCTCCTCAAATGTACACTGGGGACACCAAGAGATGCAGAAGGAGCTCACCCACTATCCTGGCCAGGTGATGGACAGTGGCTCAGCCTGTGACATCAGCTTGCTGCAGGGCAGGAGGGCTGGTGTCACCCTCTTGCTGTCGCCATCCAGATGTGCAAGCAGAAAAATAAGTATGAAAAAGGCAACCTCTATTCCAAACAATTCAGAGCCCAATGTGCTACATGGGAAGACAGGTAGGGCTAATCCCCATCTCACAACTTGCAACACTTAAGTAGATTAAAGGCTGTTTTTCTATTCTCTCATTTTTATTATATTTATTTTAGCCACTTTGCTTTACTCTTTCTTTTCCCCCAGCAGACAAACAGTGGAGTACAGCAAGCATGGATAATTCTCATCCCATTTTATTTCTCTGTGGCATTTCTCTGTTTGCTTTGGAGAGGAGGGGGCTGTTGGAGCATGTGGATTGCTTTGCTATTATAAATTAGCTTTTTAAATTAAGTGTTCTGCAGAAGGTCTGATATGCCACATGCAAGCACGCTACTCAGCCTGTGATGAGAAAGAAAAGTGGACGAAACCCCCATCCTACAAACACCTGCTTTGCTGCTCACAGAGCTTGGTCTGAGTGGGGAGCTCTCTACTACTGTCTGTGCAGGGCAAGGGATGGTCACAGTCTCAGGGTCCGGGGAGCCTGCTTCCCACAGCCAGCAAGGAAGATTTTTTTCACAAAGAAACATAAACACTTGACAGCATGAACCAGGTCAAAGCACAGGTCTGCTCAGGCTTCATGGAGGCTCTGAGTGGCAGAGACGTGGAAAGGGCATCCTCCTCTCCCATTGAGTGGGGCCAGCTTTCCCTGGACCTCCAATTCCCTGCAAGCAGCACTCTCTGTGCAGGGGAGCTCCTGTAGAGCTGAACTTTACGTGTGTCTGAGCTCAAAGCTTGGGTACTGAAAAGACATACCATTTCCCATCTCTCTACCATGAAAATCCTTAACAGCTGCAGCAGCAAAGCCAGGCCCCACATACCCCAAGGTTTCTGGCACCATGGGTCATCACTGTGTTGAGAATCTGTGGGTCTGCTCTGAATCTCACACCTCTGGGGCAACTGCTGATAGCAAACACACCTCTAAGAGCAGTTCTGCAAAGGCGATTTGCTGTGCTTTCAGTCTGCCCACAGATTCAGGGAACTAGCAATTGCAGGTGAAGACTGGAACCGCCCCTTTCCCCGATGTCTGCTATTAGCAAGCCCAGTGAGTACCTTATTGTTGACAAATATTCAATTGCAGATGTCCAGTAGCCATGTCCCAGCCTCTCTTCTTCCATCCCCTGAAACTGTTGCAGCAGCTACTCAAACAAGCATGAATGGCATGAGTTTTCAGCAAATGCTATCAGATACTCAGCACAAAAGAAGATTTGACAAATGATCAAATGCAGTTGCATCTACAGTCTGCTGCTCACAGACAACTGACAAACAAAACACAGTGACATTCCCTCTCTGAATTAAAAGTCAGTCCAAGAGCAGCCATTCAGCTCAAGAGCTGTAAGGAAAATAAAAATCAAAACAAAACCCAACACATACCCCAAAACCCAAGAAAACTAAAAAAGCTCTCATTCATTACTCCCATAGTACAGTAAAATTTTAGTCCAGAAGCCACTCCTCAGTGTGAGGTGAACATGAAGAGCTAGCTCAGAAACCCGTTGTGAATCTTGTGGTACCACATTGGTCATTCCCTACAGCTGATGTATTTTAGACAGATGTGGGGTTTTATATTTTTGTTTAGGACATGGGCAAGAATCTACTTGAAACATCTTATGAAGAGTTCACAAGTTATTCTTCCCAGGTCCTGACCACTTTGTCTTGTCCTTTCCCCTTTCATTTCACTGGTCTCTGCCCAACTCATCCAACCATTAAGTAACACATTCTGCAGCACTAACCCACCATCCATGGCCTCATGCTGCCGTTGTGCTCTCCTCCATCCCTCACCTGTGAAGGACTTTGTCTGCTCATACCAGCAGGGACTGGTATTTTCCACTTCACCCTCATGTTCTGCCCAGGAGAGTTGATGGCATTTTATTTAAGGCTCTCTGTCCTTTTTACTGCTGCTAAACTTTTTCTTAGAGCTGCTAAATCTTGAACCTCTAAACATCAGACATTGTGATTTGTGTTTAATAAAATAAAACTTGTGTTTTATAAAATACTGGTAGAGTTCTTCCCTCTGTCCTTCATTAAGCCTTTTTGTTTCACATGACATGTCTCCCATGCAGATGGTAGCAGCAGCAGCAACGTTCAAGTTCAGTGTAGGAAGAATAAAAATGTACCTCGAGATTCACAGCATATTAAAATTAACAGCCACTGCAGTCAAATGCTGTATCTCTCCAACATCATTACGAACAGCTTGTAACATAAACCAGGATTCACTTCACAGTATTTCATAGAAAGATCCACAAGGAAATACAGAAGAGACAAATACATGTCAGAGATGCTTGAGCTAAGACCAAGAACTTGAGGGGTCGGGGAGGAGCCCAAGGGGCAGGGAGGTGCTCACCAAGCACTGCCTTTGTGCACAGAGCAGGCTCCACTCCACTCACCGCTGCTGCCCATGAGAGCGCTGCTGGGTTGTAAAGGGCAATGGGTGGGGATCTCCGCTCTGGGCTTTCTACTCTGAATTCAAGAAGAAAACAGTGAAAAATAAAAGCAAAGTAAATGAAAGCAATCTAAGCCTGGAGCACACTGGGCACGCCACAGGCTCTGGTCTTCACCAAACAGTCACGCAATCACTGCCCTACTTTGTCCTGGTCATCTGTGGTTAATTGAGCTCCTGAGGGTTTCTTGACCTTGTTTCCTGAGATACAGCTCACAGCTCTGCCCTTCCTGGACACCTCACTTCAGTGAGCCCCTGGCAACCCGTCTGCATGTGGAACGTGTGTCTGCCAGCCACAGCTTCCCACATTGCACAGCCAGGCATGCTAATCCCATCAGCCAAAGAGACAACATATTTCATGAAGTGCAATAAAAGACAGAGCTAGGGAGGCTGCAGTGCAAGGCACCCTGGAGAAGAGCCATGGACATGAGGAGTATCCAGTGTCACAGCCCGCCTGCCCTGTGCAGTTCCTTCCTTCCCACTCTAGCACAATCTTTCACCCCAGCAAGTTACAATCACAGCCTTTTCTTTGGCAGTGACTCCTCTGAGAAAGTAAGGGTGGTTTCTGCCTCAAAGCACACCCAGATGGCTCATCCCATCCATCCAGGCCAATTGAGTTCACTAGACATTCAGTGGCCCAATGTTTCTTGGAGAAAAAGTGATGCTGTCAAGAATTGCAACAAGGGAAATTGCTCTGGTAGAATAACCTGGCAGCACAAGTAGCCTGGAATCCTGTAAGGCCAAACTGAGAGTAAGAGGGAGCTAACTGAGAAACTGGTGAGCTCTCAGAAAAATGGTTCACCCCCATTTGCCTCTGGAATTCCCTTCCAGCAGGAAACCTGTTAGCAAGAGCTCCCTGGGATTCAGCTCACAGGAGGATGGAAACTGGGAGAACAGATACAGGCAAAAGCACAGAGGATGTGGCTCAGTCTATTCCCAAAAAACCTTTTGCAAAGCCACTTACAACCAAGCACTAGAGACTTTATCCATGCAGAACCAGGCAGAGGACAGCAGCTCCCTGCAAAGCCTCTTCACCACACCTGACCTCTGCGGGCAGATGCACCCAGGTGAACAGCCAGATATGTGTTATTTCTCACAGTCACTCCCCAAAAATCACCATCCCCTTTAATTCTCAGCAGCCATGTCTCCTCCTTGCAGCCAGTTTCCTTGACAAACACATGGAGCTCAAAATGTCCAGTGCAGCCTCCGGCATCATCAAGTGCTCCACACACAGAAAGGGCACAGACAGAAGCAGCATTCATCAGGCTGGCAGACAAGGCATCATTTCGCTGGGTAGCTGAATGTGGTTGACTTGGATTCGCTCTCTCCCAGGAAATGATTGTGATTGTCAGAGGAGATTGGTATATGATTATTAATAACAACACCACAAGGAAAAATAGAAGGCAATCAGCTGAGTGGGGCCGGGAGAGGAAGCGGGGAGGGTTTGCAGCGTTAGTGCTGGATCCTGCTCAAGGCCCAGCAGGCTCTGAGTACCTTGCTACACGTGTTCAGCTCAACGCAACTTCATTTTGCTTTGCCAATGAACAAATTCCCCAGGTGCCACGCTGAGCAAGCTAATAAACAACAGCAGAAGCAGGGAGGAATAAAGAAAAGCAGGCAAAGAAGATGGGGTTTGGGCAGGTGTTTTGGAAGTAGCAGAAAGTGAAAAACAGTGGAAGCTGCTCCAGAGAAGTGTTCTTACACCAAAATTGGGCACAAGATAGCACACAGAATGGTCAAAAGGAGCTCTCAAAGCTAGCTTTCAGGGCACCATCTATTGCTAGAATAAAGAGAAAAACACACACATCATCTCTGGATGTGTTCTTCTCTGGAGAAGACTGAGAGGGGATTTAATAAATGCCTATAAATATATGAGGGCTGAGTGTCAGGAGGAGGAGGACAGCCTCTTCTCACTTGTGCCCTACGATAGGACAAGGGGAAATGGATGGAAGCTGGAGCACAGGAAGTTCCACCTCAACATGAGGAGGAACTTCTTTACTGT
>JANHGL010013204.1:0-11376 GCA_024611195.1 Ceyx melanurus | reverse complement strand
ATTCAAGTGAACTTCAAAAGCATCAGTACAAAGGCATACGCACTCAGCATGATGGGAATAAAAGGTTATTTAAGTTTGTGACTTGACATCAACACTAGAATTTTGATTTTATGCACTATGTGAGAGAGAAGACATTCTGATAACAGCAGATATGGCTAAGACAATAAACCCTTGTCCAATTGGATGCAAACCTCTCCACTCCTCTCACAGCAGAGGGATGGCTGTAATGGAGGAGGAGACATAGGAGGAAGGCAGCTCCCTCTGTGCTGCCTTACAGTCCCCCCTGGGGGAGGGAGGCAGGCTGCCAGGTCGGGGGGTGCAGGTCTTCAGCCTGTAACTGTGCAAACACTAATGCTGCAAAAGCTAATTTTACAGAGTTCCACTCTGCAGACTCCTCTTTGTCCCAGGATTCCTCAACCTGGGAGATTAACAGTTTAGAGATGGAGAAAAATAAGTTATTTTAAAATTCAGCATGAACTCACTTGGACTCAATAATCAAGTCAGTTTGGGAGGGTGGGGACAGGCGCAGAAGGGAGGGCTCAAATAAATGAGAAATAATTGAAAGACTAGAAAGAAGAAAGAGCGTATCTGCCACCATAGAAAGCTCAGCACTTTCATTTTTATTCTCATCTTCAAGCTGCTTTGCAGCTTACTTTCTATCCTTTCCAAGTTTTCCCTGATCTCCAAACATTATTCCAGTCTCTGTATTTAACTCCCTGTCCACCAACCTTCAACCATAGTGGATACCACCATGACACAGGCTCTCCAATGGTTTTCTTGAGCCCATCACTGGGATGAGACTACCCAGACTTCACAAGATCTCCCTGCGATGAGCACATCACCTTCTGCAGGTTCCTCCCACCCCCAATGCCAACCTTGTCATTACATAATTGGACCTCACAGACATCCTCACATTTCCATCTCCTGTGTATTTATCCTTGGAATACACTGGAGAGGGATGGAGGGAACTGCTGTGGGAACAAGACTACACATTAAAGCACACAGCTCCCTGAAGGAAGTCATGCTTGATGCCCCGTGCCTGAGCTCTTCAGACACAACAGCAAAACCATAGGACTAAAATGCACTTTGAACTTGAATCCTCCTCATAAATGAATAACACAAGCATCAAGCAGCTCCCACCCATCCAGCCTGCATGGACAGGGCTGTACCCGCACATGCACACGCTCATAGCAAGTGAAAGACAACAGAAATGGTTTCAGCAGGAGTTCGTTACACTTGTTTATCTTTATTTTGCCTGTAACAGATGAACAGCATAATGGCTTTGGATTTCGTAGATGCCACAAACCCAGAAACATCCTAATGAAAAATAAATGTATTTACAGGGAAACATCAAAACAGCCCAAGACAAGTTAAAGTAATGTGCCTGCATTGGGAACAAGTGCTTTTATTTCATTGCCCCTCCATGGCCTTCAAGCAGATCATGCAGCAGAGAGAGATAAATATTTTAAATAGCGACACCTCAGTGATGCACAGTTGTGCAAGACAGGAAATAATTAGAAAATAAATTACTTTTTTTTTTTTTTAGCATGGTAATTCCAAATATTGAATGAATTAGATTACTTGACAAACTCCAGACTCATTTCAATACTGAGGGTCCTAGCCAAGGAGATACAGCAAACCTGGCCTTCAGAAAGAAGCCAAAACACAAATAAATGCAGCTTAGAGAAAGTGTTTAAGATCTGCCTGGCAACCTCCATAAATCTAAAAGATGGAAGGTTTATTCTGGCCTCCCACCAACAGTTTGGTCTAAAAATAGGCAAATCTTCCCGAGAGCAAAGGAGCTATCATCAACACACCACACTGCCTGCATACACCTACCTCCTGCCCCTGCAATTGCACCACTGCCCTGGGCAAGGCACGGGGAACAGAGCAGGCACACAAAGGCTGTTGAACTTACTAATTAACAGCCAAATCTTCCATAATTCACCCCGTGGAAGTGCACGGTACCATTGGCTGACCTGCTGCACTGAGCAAGGAGAGTTGTTCATTTACTTAGAACAGTGTCTCCTTGCTTCATCTTTTGGAAGACCATTTGCGTAGATGCAAATGTGTTTTCCTCCAATCCTGATTAATTATACGAATGTCTGACTATACAGGTTGTGATGAATATGCACACGCGCACTTTATTGTTATGCTGACAGAGCATATTGCTTATTTGGGGAAAATAGTGAGATTTTTAGTTGTTCCAGTAAAGAGGATTATATAATCTCTCCTCCCTTGCCCCCTGTCTCTTTGAGTTCCGATTTAACTTGCCGGATGGTTTTATACCTGACTTAGACATACGGAGACAGTCGTTTATAAACTTCTGAAAACCACAGCTAGGATGCTTCTAGAAAAAAGCCATTCAGGTGCAGGAAAACAGTGCCATTATTAGCCTGTGCAGGGTTATGTCTCCTCCCTGTCATTCTGTGGGATATGCCTCCCGTACAGGCACACACCCCAGACACTGCTGGTTAATTCAAGTTAATTGTTTAAGGACCTGCTAAAAAGGCTACAATGCCAGAGGTGATTTTGCCCACCAGAAGCTCTCAATTACAGTAAACACATGTTTAAGAGAGAGCTAAGTGGGAAGAGAATTTACCAATTTAAACATGAAAATACCCTACAAATCCTAAGGAATTGTCATTAGTCCCCATACTGTATTATAAAGCAGAGCAGGCAAATCAGTGATTTTGGATGAAATCTATAAAAGCAACTGTGCAAAAACATGCATGATAATATCAGGAAATCTGATGTTTTAACAGCAGACTGGAAAGAAAACAATAGCTGCAACCTGAAATGCACAGTGAAACCAACCAAAAATGAAATTGTGTTGTAATTACGTTATGTGAGACTTCTTCTAGTATATTTTTTAAAAAATCTGTTACTTAACTTGGATTCTTAAACTTTAATCATGATTGTTATGTTTTTGCTTAATGCTATTCAAAGAAGTGAGTGTAGAACTTCCAGTATGAAGGTAACAATGACATACCAACAGTAAATTAAAAAAACAAAAGAACCCTCATATTATTCAATTAATTCAAACAAGAGTAGACAAATTTTGCAACTCTGTGAGAGGGAAGAATTGAGATTTCTTTTGTTTTTATCCAAGAATTCATTAGCCTAACAGAATTATACACCATACACCATAAAGGGCATTCTTAATTGTGAAACTCTTAGGTTTAGAACTGACCCTTGGAGCTGCAGTTTTTTGTTCAGACTGCACTGATGAGCTCTCTGAAACATCATTCACCTTAGCACAGCATTTCCCTGAAGAACATCCTTTGTTTTCAAAATTAAATTTATTTTAAAAAGTAATCAAGTAGCCCAAGGAGGAATTACCAATGTATTATTAGTTCATATTTTGCAGCATCAACTTCAAGCCATTTAAAAAAAAAAAAAAAGGGCTTTTACAGGCAAAGCTACTAATACACAAAAGCTGGGGGAAGTAACAGCAGCATAAAAGCTGATTTTGCAGCTGTTTTGTACCACTAGAGCAGCTGAAGTGAACTCATGAATCTGGCCTTTAATTTGTAATAAATTTTATGAGTGAGCAGAGGAACACGGGTCCCTGCGCAGGGAGAGATCAGCCCTCCAGAGATTTGTGCTGTGGAGCTCCCCACTCCACACTTTGGTCCCTAGCCACCCTTGCTGGTGTCTGTGGTGGGGCACAGCAGCTCTGCCTTTGACCATGGCTACGTGGTCTGTGGCTGTACTCATGGCACACACCTTGCCCACATCTGCCCCAAGCCATCATAAGTGTGTTGCCTGTAAGTTACCCTAGAGAAGGCCTAATGTAACATTAGACCCCACTTCAGGGCACAGTGCTGCCCACTTTGTTGCATCCAAGTAATTAGATACAAGAATCTTTAATAATTTACCCAAACTATGACCTCGTTGCCTCAAATAGAGCCTGGACCAAGCTTTCAGTTACAGCTATGGAAAATTTGTCTTCATTATCTTCTTCTTGCTACTACTTGGAACACAGGAAAAAAAAATGAAGACAAATTCCTGAAAGGATCTGATAATTAATAATCAATCCTGTTCAGATTTCCTTACAGACTTTCAGAAAACTCCTTTACACATAGTCCTAAATACAAGAAACTTAGATGCTATGCTATATATTCACATTGAAAAGACTACACATTTAGATTTTTACATTAAATGCTTCTTCTAATTTCCCACAGTTTTGGTATGAGGGATCACCACCTGTAGCTGCTGCCTAAGGCTTTGTACTGAGAGGGTGAAGTCAGTGCTGTGCAGCTGGGAACTACAGTGCCAAGGTTTTTATTAATTTATTTATAAAAATAATAAAACACATAATAACTCACCACCAGCCTGGTGCTAGACACGGAGTGCACCAGGAAGATACAGTGAGAGATGGTCCTACTGACATCTGTCAACCACTGGCAGTGTGCTTTGTTCAGGACACCAGGAAAGCCTGGGAAAAGCTGCTCTGCCTCCTTCTGCTTTAAACAAGTGAGGTAAAAATAGAGAAGCCTTGGAAAGTTGCCTCGAGTTTGCTGCATCACAATTGCTGTAACAATTGGATTATGATCCTTATTTATCCTCATTGACAAAATAATTGAGTTTGGTCAGCTGGACCCCTTCCCTTCCTAGGGGACAACGGATGGGTGATGCAGCCCCAGGTCTCCCCAGAAAGCAGCAGAGCTCTGGCTCTGGCTGACACCCAGCCATCTCCAGGGCCCTCCCTGGAACAGTCTGGACAATCCTGTTGGTCCACCACTTGTGGAGTCCCTCTGGCTGCAGAGATTACAGCTGTGAGCTGTTATGCAGAAGAGGTGGCAGAACAGATGCAAGGATGATCCCCCAGCACCACGGATGTGACACAGACCCATCCCAAAAGCTATACACTTCTGCTGAGCTGGAGCAAACAAAATCAGAGATTAAGAGAGTCATCCCCCCCTCTCAATTATTTCAGTGCCATGGGTTTCCTCTGATGGGTCTACAGGCTATCTAGATTTTCTAGTCAAATGGCCAGGACAGGCAGAAGAGCTCTAGATGAAAAATAACGTAAACTATCTGCCACCAGAAATATTGGAGTTTAATCTATAATGGGTGGGATGGCAAAGAGCTGAAGATGGAGTTTGGGGTGGTAGATGTAGGGAAAGATTTAATATGAGCTCTAATATTAACTTTAGCAAAGACTTGTTGTAACATGGTTTAGAATGCCTCAATATTTGACCAAAACATCTTTAGGTAAATTCAAAGCATGGAAAAAATAAGCAGGAAAAAAGCCATGACAAATGCAATCAAGCGGTAATAGTCAAAACAAAATCCCACAGTCTCTTCCATGAGGTGTTATTTTATTACAGTATCGTCTGTATAGCAAGAGAGAGACGCAAAGAAAGAGACGTAGGAGTAGCAAGATGCTTAAAACACCTCCAGATATCTCAAAGCATCAAGATACCACTTGATAACAGCTAGTATCAGGACAGAAGAACTGAATAGCCAACAGGAAGGATTTGCTGGGGAAATAGCACCAGGGCCAAATGCACCAAATTTGAGACTCTAGCTGCTGTAGTTGAATTCCTATGAATTTGTTGGACACCAGGCATATCTGAACAGGAGACACTAGTGAGAAAAAGAGGATACTGAGGCAACTACTGCTGTACTGCTCCTCTTTTTTCTGCTCCCAACACTGTAAATGTCATGAGCAGGAACTGCAATCTGAAGTACTCTCAGCTCACAGGTGTGATGCTCACAGAAGGACATCAGAAGGAAAAGACAAATAAAAACTTGCTGCAAGAGGCAAGGGAGAAACTAGGAAGAACACCACACATTTAGAGGAGCACAGATCTGCAACAGATACATATTGTAAGGCCGTACAAAAAAAGATGGAAAGAAATAAAGTAAATATTCCACAACACATATAAGTAGCCCTAGAGATGTATCAGAACAAACACAGAAGAAGAAATTACTACATGTAGCGAACAGAGATCCACATTAGGAATAGTATTACAACAAAGATTACCTCCGTCAAAGCCAACCCCTGGAGACCTTCTTAGGCTAATGTGTCCTCAACAGCTGCTCTTAAGGTCCTTAGGAAAATAGGGACACCTTTTATTACAGCACTGATTTAACTTCTGCTCGGTCTTTCAAGAGAAAAACAACTACTAAAACCGAGACAAACTGTAACACCTGGATGCAGCTCAAACCTTAAATTCCCATTTAGAACCTCTAGTGGAAGCAGGGGAAAAGACTGGAGTTCACATGTGATTTTTTCAAGGTTTGCTGGATCTCTCTGGTTATAATTAGCACACAAAGAAGCTGCAACTAGAAATCTGACAAAATGTACTTTTCTATGAACACTAGCAAAGTAGTGCAAAACCCTACTTTGTTGTGCCCAAAGTATTTCTTTATTTTCAGTTCGGGCTAATTCCTACCTATTGAGTATCAGCTTCAAAACCTGAATTACAAAACACAGCATGCTTCTTTTTCTTTCAGTTTCCTCTTAAAAATAACCAAGAGCATGCAATTTAACCCAAGATTTTTCTGTGGCAGGTGTTGCTAACATTAATGTGATTTTGGAAATTCTTCCCATGGGAGAGAAAGTCCATCAATATATTCTAAACACAGATGAAGTACAGAGATAAAGGACCTTTCTCTACACACTTTCAAAACCTGCCTATTTATGCTCCTCTGTGGGCTGCCCTGGGTGATCCTGCTCTGGTGGGGGGGGTTGGACTTGATCTCCAGAGGTCCCTTCCAACCACTACCATTCTGTGAGTCTATGACCTATCTAGGCTCATGGAATAGGCTCAAGAAAGAGATGGGACCCAACCACAGGTCCTGACTCCTTTCTACCCAAATCACAAGTCTTTCCTTCCTTCAGCCAGCAAATCAGCTCAAATCTGTGTCCTGTCTGGACTAACTGAAACTTCACAGACCTACTAATCCAGAAATAAATTTTCTATTTGTCATGATATCCTAAACCAAATGCCATGCAAGGAAAAAAGGTCAAAAATCAAGTGGAATGTGTGATTCCTCCAGATGCAAGTGGCTTACTTGGATACAGCCCAGAAAACTCTACAATATTTTGACACCACAGAAATGCTCAGATAAATGTTTCTGTCTATCTCATTAAGCAATAATAGGAAAGTCACTACCTGAATTTTCTCTTCAGTCTATTGCAAGGATTAAAGCCATCTACAAAGTGTACACTGAAATGTTGATGGCTGTTCAAATGACAAGTTTTTTGTTCATTTCAGATTTGGGATGAGCACAAGCATTACATACTAGAACAGCAACAGCTTGTAATTTATTGCATTTTTTTCCTGTATAATAATTTCCCTTGAAAAACAATTTTTGCTTTCTGATGTACTATGTTGACATGTGCACTGTAACTATCATTGGTTCCCATCAAACAACAATAATCCAGCATGGAATATAGAATTTGCAATTTAACAGGGACATTCACTTCTTTAAGGTTTTTGGTTTTGTTTGGTTTTCCTTTTTCAGACAAGTCAATGAGCCACTTCTAAATGAAACAAATTAATGAGAAACTCATGTTGGAGAAAAAAAAATTCTACTCTTTAGGATGTTAAGAGGAACATGCTTCTCTCTTGTACACATTCCCCATTTTTCTTTGTCCATTTTCAAAAGGATTCTTGCATACGCACTCTGGAAATGCTAAAAGCTGATTTCAGTGGAGGATGGTCAGTTATCACCATCAATATCTAAAGAACCAGCAATTTTGGTAACTCAAACCTCCAGCCCCAAAGCACTGCTTTTTTTTATCACAGGCACCACTAAGTATTTTTATTCAAATTGTTGTGTTCAATACAGAGGTGCTGAATGACTTACCTGCTAGTTTTTCTTCCACTGAAGCATAGCATGTAAAATAAACCAGGGGAAAGAGGACTTGATGGATCATCAGACCAAACTGCCTGAAGTCTTACTTGAGCTTTTCTTCCTGCTTTGTTTTGCACTCAGTCAAGTGACTGCAGGAGACCCTGCACACAGAGAGCTGCAACCAAGGCACCAGAAGAGCTCCTGTGCATATGGCATATAGCATATTGCCAGAGCAAACCAGCTGCTGCAGTGCAGCAGCTTTGCCCCTACCACATATTTGGAAGTTATTTGCAGATGGATTTTCTTAAAGGTTTGTTAATTCTTGCAAATCATATATAGTAAGCTGTTTTTGCCAATACTTCAGCTTAACTGTAGTGGTTCCTGGATACTCATATGAACTTGCTTTGGAGAAGACTTCTGCAGTGTCATGTAAAAACATCGCCATTGCCCATCTGAAGAAATCCAACAACCAGAAGCAGACAAAACCCCAACCAAATAAACAAAAAACCCCAAGAAAACAAAACTTCCCCACACTTTGGATTAAGTGACCACAACTGGACTCTGACAAGATCAGCCTGGAGCTTTATTCAGACAGGTGGACTTGTTCAAATAAGTGGATAGACACATAAATTGTGTTAACTGTGAAATCATTGGGGCACCACAAATTCAAGTATCTAACTTCCTCCACTTCCAGCACAGCAGTGGCACTTGGTAGAAAGTTCACAGTCAAATAGAAATACAGTATCTGCAATAAAATACATACAAAATTACCAGGAAAGTAATTGCTTTGGTATAAATGGTCTTCTTCAAAGTTTTCTCTAGCATAGAAACTGCTTCAAAAAGAACAAGAATAAATTTACTGCCTATGAATGTATTCAAAGCTAGTAGATTCAGCATAATGAAATTCTCCTAAGTAAATATCTGATAAAGAAGCAAATGCTTAGCACTTGACCCCGAGAGCTGGGATTTCTTGACACACGGCTGTAATGCAAAGCAGCAGGAACCTTGGGATTGCTGGCACAGAGGAGTCAAGCAAGAAAAATCTCAGAGAGCTCAACTCCTGGGAGGCACAGAGGCAGATGGCACAGTGCACAGAGCCACACAGGGACCCAAGCAGCCCACACCTCACCTCCCAAACTGACTGAAGCTACCAGTGCTACCAGAAGATGCTCTCTGTGGGGGATTCTGAAAGCCCCCTAACTCAATCCATGCCGCAGCCTTCTTTTGCCAAGGGCCACAAGAGACCCTGCACACATTTAGAACAAGGATTTCTCATTAATGTTCCCTCTAGACTTCTTTGTCCTATTGCCTAGATGTGAGCAGCAGCACTTGTGGGTGTTAAAATGCTGAAGCAAAGGAATTTTCCTTCCTGTGGGAAAGCGAAGGTTCTCACCAAGCGGTGACCTTGCTGGCATTTGTTTGTAAAACAGTAGAAAGATGTTTTGACTATGGGTGTTGTGGCACCCCAGCCAATCACCCCGGGGGATGGCTGATTTCTTGTCCAATTACCTTGAAGTTAAAAGGGTATAAAAAGAGTTGTAAATTAATAAATAAATGGATCATGGAATCTTGATGAAGAAAATAATCTCTGCCTCACTCTTTCTTCACTCTTTGCTTTTCCCTACATAGTCAGATTCTCCTTGGGAGAAGAACTTTATTCATCTGTCAAATAAGAGAGGAAAAGAAGGTGTCGCTCAGTTGCATGAAAGGATCTTCTCTCCTGTGATACTTGAGACTGTTGTCTCTGTTACCAGACATCCCACTGGCTCAGGTGCTGATGGGCCTTGGCACACTGCAAGCCTAAGTACTCTGCCATTCAGTGGGCATTCTTGTCCTTAGGATGGGACTCTCTCTGCCATGGACCCTTCCATATCCCAGCTTCATGGTGCCATGTTCATACAGCAAGCATCACAGGAGTCCCATTGGTGAGACCAAGGGCTAAATCCATGGTGACCATTTCCATTGTACATATGATGTGTCACAGATGATGAAAAGCTCTCCGAATCCACATTATTTCTACAAACAGCATGTTACTTAAATGCCCAGAAAAGCCATAGGAGAAGCATATGGCAAGTTTTCCCATGAAAAATTACATTGCACAAAGTCTCTTCTAGCTAGAAACCACTCAATAGTATCTATCACTACTGACATCTGGGGCATAAGCTTCAAAGCAGTTAATTTACCATTTCAGCTAGACAGTTTCCCATAGACATTGATATCGAAAGTGGATAATTGTTATGCCAGAAATCAGAATCATTAGAGGAGGAAAAAGGTAAAGGAGAAACTCACACAGTAATTCCAGAGAGCAGTGTTGCCACTTTGTGCATCCACTCTGCCAGCACTCAGGTCACAGTTGCTTCTAATGCAAACTTTCAATCACCCCTGTCCATATGAACATCCACACTGACTCCCCTCCCGGGTACTGGTGCCTACTTATCTCCCTCCACATGACCTCACATCAGACAGATGGGATGGAGCAGCTCTACAGTATGGAAGCACCACTCTGTCATGGACTATGTCTGTATGTATGTGAGTGTTCCTCTGCAGAACCCAGACCTGCCAAAGCTGTGTGTAGGATCACTGATGACCCCCTCTTTGGCCTCCCATATTACTAGATGTATAAGGCAATACTTCTACTAGCTATTCATGAATAACCACCAAGACAAGCCCCCAGCTAGACTCCAATCCAGAAGCATAAAGCCTGTGTATCTGCTGGAACAATGGCAGATCACCTTTAGCACTGAGCTCAGCTTCTCAGCAGTGCTAATTAATTGCTTAAGGAGTTCTAACCACCTCACTATGATGCAGAACAAGCAGCCATTCACACTCCTGCACTCACTGCCGCAGTCACATTACCTGCTCTGTCTCCAGGACCTGCTAAGGCTGATCTCCCCATATGTCCCTTTTAAAGACACCCTGCTCAGTCTCTGCAAGTGATAACTGTAAAAAGCCAATTCACATCAAGGTTTTAGAAGCAAACACTTCCTCTGTCCCCATCGCTTCCCCATCTCTGTCACCCCAACAATTTGCAGGAGCTTCAAGCCAGCTGCAGGTTTCTGATCACACTGACAGCCTTTGGAGCAAGGCTTGTTTCTCAGCTTGGTGCCCTGGCACTTGCAGCTACCAAGAACAAACACAAGGACCTTAGGGCTTCCTGTCTAACATACAGCTTGCCCCAGATACCTGTTACTGAATTCAGTGCTCACCCTTACCATACCCAAATAAAACTTGTGGTGATGGACAACAGAAAAAAAACCTGAAAAGCCACAAAACAGTAAGACCCCTGGAGTAGCTGAGTAATTCTATTACATCATTTCTCTGAGAATCCTTTCCCTAAACCTTTCCAGAGGTCTCAGTACTCTCTCAAGTCCATGAGGCTAGTCCACATGCCCGTGGGCACAGTCAGAGCTGGGGCTACACAACATAGCTCACCTTTATACATATCTGAACCTTCTTCTGCCAACAAGAATAGTTGTGGCAGAACCACAGAATCACAGAATGTTAGGGGTTGGAAGGGACCTAGAAGATCATCTAGTCCAACCTCCCTGCCTGAGCAGGATC